>JADRCD010202088.1:0-29180 GCA_019843815.1 Montemys delectorum | reverse complement strand
TTTTTTTTTTTTTTTTTTTTACTTTTTGAATTAATAGCCCTTAAAACCATGCCTCCCTAGATAGTCTGCTCACTACTAGGTATTTGTTTGAGAGTACTCACTTCGTATGTCTCTGCTACATCAGATGTTAAGATACCACCACTGCAACACAAAAATCAGAACCCCCACCCCCACACACACACTTAAGAAGAAAGAAAACCTAGTGTATTGTATGAGACTTTATCAGCGCGATTTTAAAAAGAATTCCTGGAGCTATAGGAAATGGCTATAAAGATGGATGAGGTGTCCTGGGAAATAGGCTGTGATGTCCTCAGCCATGCTGTGAGCTCCTCCTTCTCCATGGTAGTAGCTTGCCTTGCTTCCCTTGCCATGTAAAAACTAACGTGTAATGGTACTTGGTTAGGCGCTCTTCTTCCCATGAGAATGGCACAACCCACAGTGGCTAAACTTGGACAAGTGATGATGCACAGTGACCAGTGATGTCAAGATGTTATAAGGGCAGTCCAGCAGCTCTGGGACTTAGTCTTCCCAAACTTAACAGAAATGAAGGAATTATGTTTACTGACTTATGGTCATGAATAGCAAAAACCTGGCAGAGGTTGAGAAATCATGCAAAGCGGGAGAAGGAAGAAGGATGAAAGATGAGAAACATGAAACTTGTTTAATTAGATATTCAGCCTTCTGGAGCACTGGGTAACTGGAAAATAGAAAAGGAACAGAAAAACACATTTACCTTTGTCCTTTTTTTAACAGCTTTAAGGAATATCTTCTAATTCTAGGCAAATGTGTTAGTAAATTTCTAAATATAGCATTTAAGAGGTCAAGGTAGGAGGATTGTGTCTCCACTCTGGGCTACAGGCTGAGATCCTATCTCAAAAGACCTCCCCCTAAAAATGGAAGGAAAAAAACACCCCCCCCCCATCTCCACAAAACTGTTCTGTTTCAGTTGCTCTTTCTAAGATATTTTAGTTTTCTGTTGCAGTAAGCCATGTTGGTATTTCAACTTTAACCTTTAGTACTATCAGGGTATTTTGACTTTCTCTGCCACATCTAAGTTGTGAGGTCTGGTGAGGAGGATGATAGATGTGTGCCTTACTCCCTGCCCCCTTTAAATTCTTTGTAGTTTAAAGGTAGCAAAATGTTGTAGAACATGCAAAAGTTGGATTTTATCTCCCCCTCTTCATAATAAGGAACTGTAAGTTTGTGGCCTTCTTCTGTGGTGGCCTAGCAGAGGAAAAGCAGATTGGCCTGGCCTTTCAATGGGTTTCATCAGTGAGGTTTCCACAGCTCTAAATTATGCCTGCACAGCATAGGTTTAAAGTTGCCAGAGATTTCCTGTCTGCAGCTTATTAGGTGTTCTGACCCTTTATTTTTGAGAAGGAAGAAAATATGCTTGTTAAACTTCTGTGTCTCTTCCTTTTTTTTTTTTTTGTTTTTTGTTTTTTGTTTTTTGTTTTGGTTTTTTTCGAGACAGGGTTTCTCTGTGTAGCCTTGGCTGTCCTGGAACTCACTCTGTAGACCAGGCTGGCCTCGAACATAAAAATCCACCTTCCTCTGCCTCCCATATGCTGGGATGAAAGGCGTGCGCCACCACCGACCGGCTCTGTGTCTCTTCCAATGTGATTTTTTTGTAACAAACTGAGTTTCGTGTTTTCTTTTTCTTTTTCTGGATATGATACTGCCAAATCAAATTTTCAGTACTTAGGAGTTTTAGGTTTTTGCTTTATGTTTTGAAATGTGGCCTTACCAAATAGTCTGTCTGGCCTATAACTCAGGATCATTCTGCCTCAGCCTTTGAGGTGCTGGGTCTCTGGGGACTTTTTTTTTTTTTTTTAATGTATATCAACATGCTTGTCTATGTGTGCATCCTGCTGTCTTCAGAGGCTCCCCTGGAGCTGAAGTTACAGGCAGTTGTGAGCTACCATGTGGGTGTTTGGAATTGAACCTGGATCCTTTCGACACACAGCTAGTTGTCTCAACTGCAGAGCTCTCTCTTCAGCTCTTGAGTACTGGTCTTAAAGCCATGTGTCACCATGCCTGGTGCCTTTCATTTCTGAGAGCTAGTAAAGCTCCTAGGCCTCACTTTGACTGGGTATGACGCCTGCCTGCAGGACAGAGGGGCAGGGTGGGAAGAGCAGAGAGAGGCTCTGCTTCTCATTGTGACAATAAGTGAAGGCCTTATTTGTATAACCTTCTGTGACAAGTGGCTCTGGAGTCTGGCTTCTTTGCTGTCTACAGACATTTGAAGTTTAAATGTCTTTTTGGCCTCATCTTCACATCATAGATTCTTTCCCTGTCATCTTAAGTATCTCCCTTTCTTTCCTACTGTCCTCTTTGGGATACACCGGTGAGATCTGATGGGTCAACTGAGGTATTTTAGGGTAGGCTTTGGTTATCACCAAGTCTCTTTTATTTTATCAAGAAAGTGGGCCTAAATAAAAGCATGAGTCAAGAGCCATGCCAGGAGGAAACATAACTAAACCATAGTTGCTGCTCTGTTTGTCAGCTTTGTGTTTAACTCCATTACATGGTTCTCTGATTTCTGTGTCATTTCAGCTTTAGCTCAGCCAGTGATCCCTTCATTACCTCAATATAGCATACCTGAAGTTCTTGATATGTGGTTCAGGCAATAAATATGAGGCTGCCCTAAGCCACATGCATTTACCAGGCCCAATAGCCATGTACTTCAAAATGTAACTATTCAGTGTTCATCAGTGACTGTCCTTACATGCAGGTTTTAATTATTTTAAATTGGATCTTCATGATCTAGTATTACCATCTGTTACTTTTGAAATGTCTTACATTGTTTTATTTATTTTTATTATTTTATTTATTTTATGTATATGTGTGAATATACACACACATAACTGTATATATGGATACCTCTCCCTCCCCCCTTCGTCCCCCCCCCCACTCTCCCTCCCCTTGTGTCTGCCATATGACCTTGAAGTGAAGGACAGGAAGGGCTGTAGCTGCCAGTGGTTTGTCATCTTCCAGCCTAAGAAACCTTTGTCACCCACTTCAGTAGCAGCTCAGGCTTTACTGGCTTGTCTTGAGTTGCTTGTCAGTTTCTTAGACTGTCACTTTAGCAACGAACATGGATTGTTTGATTCTTCAGGCCTGGGTCATGAGCTTATGCTTAGAGCTCAGCAGTAAAGCCAGGTGTGCATGGATGGCAATAGTATATTTCTGTCATTTGCCTCGCATGTGTGTGGGTGTGTCCATGTGTGCATGTGTGTGTGTGTGTACGTGTAGTTAAAATTTTAAAACCTAAACAATTCAGTCTAGAGTTTCCTCTTTGGGATACTGTTTGGGGGGAGGGCATTAATACAGATTATAACTCATATTTACTTAATTCTTTCTCTACATCAGACAAACAACATATTGTATGTTGTATGATTTTTTTTTTATTTTATCCTCATAATAACCTTCTGCAATCTTCGACATATTGACAGAAACTCAATCCTGGTTATCAGAAAAATCTGAATAACATCATTTTCTAAGCCCCCTGAGCTTCCACATCAGAATCCTTGGGACAAGGCTTCTTTTTTTATTTTTTTCTTCGTTAATTTATCTATTTATTCACTTTATATCTGGATCACAACCCCCCTCCTTCCTCCCTCCTAGTCTCACCCTCACAAATCCCTCCCCCCATTACCCTTCCTCTTCTATAAGGAGAAAGGGAGCCCCCTCCTTGGGTACTAACCCACCCAGGGACATCAAGTGGCAGCAGGACTAAGAACATCCTCTCCCACTGAGGCCTGGCCAGACAGTTCAGATAGGGAAGGGGATCCAGTGGCAGGCAACAAAGTCAGAGACAGTCCATGCTCTAATTGTTAGGGACCCACATGAAGACCAAGCTGCACATCTGCTACAAATGTGTAGGGGGTCTAGTTCCAGCCCCTGCATGCTCTTTTCAGCCTTCCATGGGCCCAGGTTGACTCTGTATAACTTCTTGGGATGTTCTTTACCCCTCTGGCTTACTCAATCTTATCCCCCACTCTTCCACAAGGCTCCTCCAACTCCTCCTGATGTTTGGCAATAGGTCTCTGTATCTGCTTCTATCCACTGCTGGATAAAGCCTCTCAGGAGACAGTTATGCTAGGCTCCTTTCTGCAAGCATAGCAGAGTATCATTTATAGTATCAGGGGTTGGCTCTCTCCCATGGGATGGATCTCAAATTGAGCCTGTCATTAGTTTGCTGTTCCCCCAGTCTCTGCTTCATCTTTATCCCTGTGCATCTTGTAGGCAGGACAAATTTTGGGTGGAAGGTTTTGTGGGTATGTTGATGTCTCCCTCCACTGGAAGTCCTACTGGCTACAGGAGGTAGCCAATTCAGTCTCCATATCCCCAGCTGCTAGGAGTCTCAGCTAGGGTTCCCTCCATAGACTTTGGGAGTCTCCCCCAATCCCAGGTCTCTGGCTAGTCCCAGAGATGCCCCTGACTGATTTCTTTCTTCTCTCCCAGACCTCTCCTGCCCCTAGCCCAACCTGATCCCCATCCCTGTTCCCTGCCTTATTCCATCTCCTGTCCAGTTCATTCCCTCTATTCACCTCCAATGTCTATTTCATTTCCCCTTCTGAGTGAGATTCATGCATCCTTGGGGACAAGGCTTAGTTTATATATTTAGACTGGCACTCCCAAATGACCCATCTAATGTCAATTCACTTGAGTTCTGCTGTGTCATTTTACTCTTGATAGCTCAGCTAGTTAGACTCATCACTGAGTTCCAAACTAATCTTAAGTCCTAACTCACGGTGTCAATTACTGCAAGAATTGTTACTGTTAGCATACTGAGTTTGTTAAGTTAAACCCATCCTTGTATATAAACATAAAAATCTAGCCAACATTCTTTTAATCTCAGTACTCAGTCCAAGGTAGAAGAAGCAGGTGAGCCTCTATGAGTTTGAGGCCAGCCTTGTCTACATAGTCAGTTCCAGGACAGCCAGGGCCATGTACAGAGGCTCTGACTAAGGGAAGGAGAGAGAAGGAGGTTGGAAATGGAAAGAAGGAAAAGGATGGCAGAAGAAGGAAGCAGGGAGAAGGAGAAAAGGGGAGGAAAAAAAGCTCAGCTAACAGTCAAGAGACATTTTCCTAGATAAAATGAGTTCTTAGTTCTAAGCATCTATAGTGGCTATTCCTGGTTGTCAACTTGACTACGTCTAAAATGAATTACAATCCAGAATTAGAAGGCTCACCTGTGGCCCTAATCTGGAGGCTGAGAGATACAAGTTTCTGACCTGAATCTTGGCATGGAGACCTTGAAGAATAGTGGCTACGAATCCCATAGGATTAACATAGAAAGCTCTATAAGTTCAAGGTCATCTGGGGTTAAAGGTGTGGTGGCACACACCTTTAACCTGGGCCACACTTTTTGCTGGAGACGTATATAAGGACATTGGAAGAAGGAAAGCTCTCTCTGCTTCGCCTGCTTGCCTTGTGGGACTGAGCAATTGCTGGATCCTTGGATTTCCATTCACAGCTGCTGCCGTGACTGTTGTTGGGAGTTGATTGTTGGGAGTTGGACTACAAACTGTAAGTCATCAATAAACCCCTTTACTACATAGAGACTAAGTTCTGTGACTCTAGAGAACCCTAACTAAGACAGCATCTGATTTGCAAACAATCTTTTGAAACCCAAGTCACTTAGTGTGCTTGTAAACCCAATATTTACTCCAAATCCATTCCTATCTTTTTTTTTTTTAAAGATTTATTTATTATATGTAAGTACACTGTAGCTCTCTTCAGACATGCTAGAAGAGGGCATCAGATCTCATTACGGATGGTTATGAGCCACCATGTGGTTCCTGAGATTTGAACTCAGGACCTTTGGAAGAGTAGTCGGTGCTCTTAACTGCTGAGCCATCTCACCAGCCCCAATCCATTCCTATCATTGGATTAACTGTATTCTGCTTTAAAAATGTACTGGGATGATCTACTGCTATCACACTTTCATGAAAATAGTGTCCCGCAAATGGGTATGTTTGTAAAAGACTGTTGTTTATGCCCTATTAGTGCTATTCAGTCTATTTAATTAAAAATAATAAAATACAAAACAGCTTCAGCTTCCCCCATAGGCCTCTTTCTCCCAGCTTCTCCTGTCCCTTGCTTAAATGCCTCCTCCATAATGTCTTCTCTTCTCTTTAATACAGACATTTGAGTTTGGTTCTGTTTTGTAAACACAAATGTGATATTTTGCTTATTTTGGCATTTAATAGAGCACTGTACATTTATAGGAAGGAAATGATTATATTAATGTAACATTTAAATTACATAGTTAAAATTTGCCAGGGTTGGGGATTTAGCTCAGTGGTAGAGCTCTTGACTAGTAAGTGCAAGGCTTTGAATTCAGTCCTCAGCTCTGGAGGGGGAAAAAAAGACAAAACTTGCCAAAGCCCAAACCATACTAGAATAATGATAATTTCTTTCACAGTAAATTAAAATAAATTTTATTTTCTTAGTGTGCTTGTCATTTAGTAAATAATATGAGGGGCTGAAGTGAGCAGGCATTCTGGCTTATTTCTGCCTGAGTATGTACAGAAGAGTAAAAATACTGCACAGAAAAAGAGAGTGAGTGTTGAAGATTGGTCTGAGTGATGTGCTGCCGCCTGCCGCAGGCTCTGCAGTCATGTTTATGCAGGGACTTGAGGACATGTTTCCTTGCCAGGTGTTCTTGGAGATTAACTCCGAAGGCTTTGTCCCAGGATTGAGGCCACTTCCAAGCTGTGTTGTACTCATAGGACTTAGTGTTGATGTGGCCTGTGGGCTCACGGTAGAAGATGAGAGCATCCCAGGACTTGAGTTTTCTGTAGAGTTTGAGGTGGTAGTAGTCGTTGTTGCTGTTGTTATTGGTGGTGGTGGTGGTGTTGCTGCTGCTGCTGCTGTTGTTGCTGCTGCTGCTGTTTTTGTTCCCATAATATGAGCATACATGAGGAGGAGGCTGACGGTGAAGGAATGCTTGATCATCATTTTCCTTTGCTTTAAAATTGATCGTAAAATTTAATACTCAATTCACAAACACATAGGCAATTATATATCTTTAGTTGTGTCTATTTAGTATATTCACATAATATAAATGGGGTTTTAAATTATTCATTAATGAACAGGTAACAAACTTCCTTTCTGTACATCTCTTGATAGAAGACCTGTTTTCTATCTAGGTCACTAACTTCAGAAATAAGCATTCTGAATACTAGAATGAGCTTGATTTTGTTTTCCTGTTTCGCAAATTGAGTTAAACATGAGGCATTTGAACTAGTAAGAATGGGGTCCCTGTGAGGAGCAGGATAGCAGCAAAGGTGTGAGAGGAGAGTAACAGGATGAGGAGGAGGAGGAGGAGGGGAAGGGGAAGGGGGAGGAGGAAACCAGTCAGTAACACTCCCTCTTGGCATGTCTGTGGCTTCTCGTTTAACAGTCTAAGGGTTAGCCCTACAAATTAGGATATTACTTTTAAATCTTTACAACAAAAATAGAAGAAAAGGGCTGGTGAGATGGCTCAGTGGGGAAGAGCACCGACTGTTCTTCAGAAGGTCATGAGTTCAAATCCCAGCAACCACATGGTGGCTCACAACCACCCGTAATGAGATCTGACGCCCTCTTCTGGTGTGTCTGAAGACAGCTACAGTGTACTTACAAATAATAAATAAATCTTAAAAAAAAAAAAAAAAAGAAGAAGAAGAAAAACCCAACCATAATGATTTCCTCAGTGCTAAGGTTTCCTTCATTTTAACCTTCTTTGCAGGTAAAAGAGACCAAACAGCTAGCTGCTAGAGAACTCCATAGCTTTTTAAAAAGAAAATCTAGGGCTGGAGAGATGGCTCAGTGGTTAAGAGCACTGGCTGCTTGCTCTTCCTGAGGTTCTGAGTTCAACTCCCAGCAACCAAATGGTGACTCACAACCATCCATAATGAGATCCAATGCATCTTCTGCGTGTCTGAAGACAGCTACAGTGTACTCATATAAATAAAATAAATAAATCTTAAAAAAAAAAAAAAAAGAAAGAAAGAAAGAAAGAAAAGGTCTGACACCTTCTGACCTCAGCAGACGCCAGGCATGCATACAGTAAACAGACAAACACACACAGAATTAAAAAAAAGAAGAGGAAAATCTAGAACTGATTAAAAATGAGTCTGCCATTTTACAACTGAGTCTACATACACAAGGGGTACAGCATGTCTGGAGATACCTGTCTTAAAGTAAGCAGGCCCAGAGCCTGAGTCTGGATCCTAGTTCAGGTTCTTTAGTTGGTAAGGATGGTCACACAGAGCAGGCGCCTATACCAAAGGGCTAGCACTATCTCTAGAATTAGGCTACTTTTCTTTTAGCCTATGTTCAAATGTAATAAATAGCTTGCTAAATCTGTGATAAGCAGACCCCTGCTTCCTATGATTAAATATTATATTTTTTATTTAAATCTTAAACTTAAATTTTAGGAATATATACAAGAACTTCCATTTCATTCTAATATGTAGTTAAACATTTTCAAGTTACTATTACCTTTTGATTTCGCAAACTGTTTTTGAAGATTATGAATTGAGCCTTTGTCTGGTGTCCTGGAGAATGTTCCTGAAAGGGAGTCTCTTCTCACTCTCCCGAGTTCTAAATAATATAGCTAGAAGTCAGTCACGTGCTTGGAGCCTCGCCTCTTTGGAAGTATCCAAATGAGTGTTTCCAAACATCTAGTGTAAACAGACAGACTTTGACAGAGATTAAGGAGTTCAAATAAAGTCTTTGTAAAGTCTGTATGCTTACTTAAAGGATCCAGTGAATACCTCACTACATTTAAACTTTCTGTATGTACCTGAATGGACTGCTTCTAATGGTTGACTCTAACTAGATGAATATACAATTTTGCTTTGTAACTATCATGATTTCCAACCTAGTAAGAACATTAATGATGATTTTAAAATAATTTAGGTATTTTACTCTTAGGAAATTAAATGTTGGTAAATAAAAGGTAAAAGTGCCCTGTGAGACAAGATGTTAAGTTGTATTCACAGGAACTGTAAAGAAAGAGTTAGAATGGAAGTGGTAGTGTGAGACTGAATTACAGAAGTCTGCTTTAAAAAATGTCCTAACCCACATCTCTGACGAGATGAAGTCAGTTCTTCCCAGGGAAACAGGGCTGTGTTGTAGTAACAGCCTCATTTTCATGGCAAGCACTGCGAGTATAGCAGGGATGGACAGTGGTGTTGATACACAAGGAAGTCACTGCATGAGTGGCAGAGGAACAAGCCAGTACATGTCCCTTCCTTACCCTGTGGTGAATTTTTTCCCCCTCCTTTTGAATGAATAGGCAAATGCTTGCTAACTCTGTAGCCTCACTTCATGGAGGGTAGTTGTGATCATACTTAGGAAATAAACAGAAGAAGCCTCTTGGCAACCAGAGAAATGCTCTGAGTCAGTGACTAAGATGTGCCTGGTGCCATGCCTCGCCTTAGAGCTTGCTTACTCTGAGGACTTACTCTAGGGAGATAGTCGGAACAGTTGTAGTTATGATTACTCCTTGAGCTAACTGTGGCCCAGTCATTAATTGTGGTTTTTTTAACCCTGACCTTTTAGACTTACTCTTTTATTTTATTTTATTTTTCCTTTGAAACAGAATCTCCCAAGCATCTGGCCTTGCATTCATCATCCTCTTCCCTCACTCTTCCGAATGCTGAGATTACAGTGTGGCCATTATGTCTGGCCATTCAACTTATTGTTAAGCTTGTAACAACTTGATCTCACCTTACTTAATTCAGTATTTTCTCTTTATTTTTCTCATAGTCTTTTTGTTTTGTTTTGTTTTATGAGATAGGGTCTCATGTAGTCCTGGGTCTTCTCATAATCTATTAATTTCATTTATCATTTAGCCAAATGGCTAGCTCTCTAACCTTGGGTTTCTCATTATCTTATCTTTTTTTATTAATCTTAATGATCCTAAACAAACAAAAATTATCACCATTATCCAGCCTTGAAAGACTTCATATTGTCATTGTGTCTGAAGTTTTTTTCCTTCCTTGCTCAGAATCCTTCCTGTGGAGGCCTAACTCTGATGTCAGTACCGTTTTTGTATGTATGAACCTTCCCTAATTCTATAGTGAAAAATTAGTCATTTTAGGAAATTGCAGCTATCAGAGTCTGGGTTTTTTCTTCCCCTTTCTTTCCACACCTCTTATTCTTTGTATTTTTTCTACCTTCTAGCATAGTAGGAAACAGTAAAGACTGGGATTTATTGAAAACCTGTCACTTTCTTTCTGTCTCTCCAATGATGTCATTAGTAATGTCTGAATTAGCAACTGTACTGGCTGGTTTTGTGTGTCAACTTGACACAGGCTGCAGAGAAGGGAACTTCAGTTGGGGAAGTGCCTCCATGAGACCCAGCTGTGGGGCATTTTCTCAATTAGTGATCAAGGGGGGTAGGGCCCCTTATGGGTGGTGCCATCCCTGGGCTGGAAGTCTTGGGTTCTATAAGAGAGCAGGCTGAGCAAGCCAGAGGAAGCAAGCCAGTAAGGAACATCCCTCCACGGCCTCTGCATCAGCTCCTGCTTCCTTACCTGCTTGAGTTCCAGTCCTGACTTCCTCTGGTGATAAACAGCAGTGTGGAAGTGTAAGCTGAATAAACCCTTTCCTCCCCAACTTGCTTCTTGGTCATGATGTTTGTGCAGAAATAGAAACCCTGACTAAGACAGCAACTATTGGTCATTTGACTTATTTCCTCTGTGTCATAAACATAAATTCACAAGTCATAGGCCTAAAATTTAAGAGCCCACTTCTACTTTATGGCTCTGGTTTCTTAGGTCATATGTACATTCATCTCTGACAACCTAAAGTTGAATCAATAGAAGTTTGGCACTCAAATTATTTGGAACACTTTACCTGGATTGGTATGAAGCTTAGACTTGGTTTAAATGTGCTGATAGTGTTACAGGAACATCAGTGACTCAGTGTGCAGCTTCACCAGAACCCCTCTCCAGCTCAGTGATGAATCTCAGAGTTGCATGCCTGGAGTCTTCTCCCCCCAGCAACTACTAACCCCTAGAATGCCTAGAATGTCCCTAGAATGGGGACAGGGAGTGTGGCTCCTGAGCATTCCTTCCATCTGCATGAGAATATTAATAGATCCATTTTCATGAGGGTTATCACGGCTGCTCTGATCAAGTTGAGAACAGTCACACCCAGCCCAGAGAAAACAGTATATATACATCACTTTCTGGCCTGGTGTTGGGCTTTGAACCAGTTCTCCAAAGTTTGATGGAGGGCTCCTTCAAAACCCTAGAAAACAGTAGAACTAGATGACTCAGTAGAGGTGAGAAATAAACTTTTGTTGTCATAGCTGGGAATATTTGAGGGCTTTTTATAATAGAAACCCGTCTGTGCTGTTTGGCAAATCCCATGTTCCTCTACTTTCCATCCTGCTTCTACCTGAGATGCTGATCTGGATACAGAATCTTACTGGGCTTTTCTCATCTCTGAATTTCACTTACCAATAGGGAATACAAGGAGACTGAAGAAAGAAAGAAAGTGTAGGTGGGAATGCATTCTCTTGGTCACCATGGCTGGCTGCATCCTTCCATGAGATGATGGTTTTGTTAGGTAATCCCTTCTCTGTATTTGCTTTCTGGTAACTGCTCCACTTCAGCTGGTATTTCTAACCTTTTTTTGGTAATCATTTTAAGCCCTTTTCATGGAATCTCTTGGGTCCCAAATTGAGTTTTCTACCAACTAGAATTTTACTTCTACAGATTATGTACTGAATCATATCTTCTTCTACACTCAACTATTTTGAATTCATAAATTTATCTTGCTCCAAGGATTTCAAGTCAGGCTTATAGATATACATTAAATTTGAAGATTTCTGTGTACCTTATTAGAATGCCCAACATATGTCCAGTAGAGGCACCATTCATTTAAGAATATGTTAAATCCTTGGGTATGATGATGCATGCTTTTAATCCCAGAATTTGGTAGGCACTGGGAGGTGGACATTCTGGATTTGAGTCCAGACTGGTCTACTTAGTAAGTTCCAGACCATTCGGCCTACATACTGAAATCCTATCTCAAAAACCAAACAGACAAGAAACATAGCTCAAGTCAGACAGTGGTGGCACACACCTTTAATCCTAGCACTTGGGAGGCAGAGGCAGGTGGATTTCTGAGTTCCAGGACAGCCTGGTCTACAGAGTGAGTTCCAGGACAGCCAGGGCTATACAGAGAAACTCTGTCTCGAAAAACCAAAAAAGAAAAAAAAAAAAAAAAAAAGAAAGAAAGAAACATAGCTCAGCAGTTAACATTTTGCTCCTCTTGCAAAGGATCTCCTTTGGTTTCCAACACCTACATGGTACCTCACAACCACCTGTAACTCCAGTTCCAGGGGATCTGGCCTCTACAAACTGCTAAATGCATATGACATGTATATACTCACCAAGCAAACACACATAAATAAAATAAATACTAAATAAGCATTTAAAATTTTTGAAAAGATTCTGGTAAATTATGTGCAGAGGTGGGGGGGAGGGCGAGAGAGAAAACAAACACACAGAACACACATGTGGACAAGTGGGTATGTGCACATGAGTGCAGGTGCTCTCAGAGGTCAGAGGCATCCCTGGAGCTGGACTTATACATAGTTATGAGCCACCTGAATTGGATGCAGAGAAACAAACTTGGGTTCTTTGGAAAGGTAGCATGTTAGCCACTGAAACATCTCTCTAACCCACTGTATTAAAAGTTATATCATGGTGCAGATGTGTGGTTGTTTGGTTTGGGTTTTATTATTACTTCATTGACTTATTTTGGGACAAGCTATTACTCCTGTCCAGGCCAACTTGGAATTCTCTATGTAGGCATTATTGGCTTTGAACTTATGGGAGCCTTCCAGCCTCTGTGTCTTAAATGTTGAGATTATAAACATGTACTGCCATGCCCAGCTTATAAATGGATTTTTACTTATATTTAAAAGTTGAACATAAAGCATGTTGACAATATATAGCACAGAAAAATGACTTTTGGCGTTTCCTTTTTTAAAAGATGTATTTCTGTTGTTTTTAATTATGTGTAGGTGCCTGTGTCTGTGTGTAGGTATGTGCAAGTGGGTGCTTGTGCTCAAGGAGGCTAGAGAAGTCAGAGCTGGAGCCTGAGTTCTAGACAATTGTGAACTGCCTGATTAGAGTGCTGGAACTCTTCTACACAAGTAGCATGCAATCATTACCACTGAGCCATCTCTTGAGAATAGTATTGCTTTTAAACAATGATTTGAAAATTTCCCAAGATAGTAGATATACAACTATCCAAAAAGGCAGGCTGCTGTTAGATTTAATCCTGAGTAACATTTTCTTTTCTTTTCTTTTCTTTTTGTGATAATTATTGTCAGTCTTTATTTCTTATACTCACAAAAAAGATGCACAAAATGTTCAACCTTTAGAATCTAATTTTCCTAAATATAAAACTTGGAATCATTGTGGAAATATTTTTGTATGAGTGACTTAGCATTTTTCTGAGGGAGGGTTTGTGAGTTTATGCTTTTATAAGCTACAGTAATGAACACTTCTCCTCTTCCCTAGTCTCAATATTCTTTTTTTCTTTGCCATGCTGGGAGAATGACCTCAGAGGGCTTTGCACATGCACAGTAAGGACTCTACCACTGAGCCAATACTGGTATAATTTCTAATTTCTTTAAAGATAATAAAATTGTGTACCACATGATGTATTTTTCCTTGGGTAACATTTTAGACCCATGCAACCCACTAGGTAAATATATAATAATTAAACATCTTTTTAAGGCAAATTCGTTTTGTGTTCAATGGTCTCACACAGAACCTGTCTCAAACTGCATTACAATTTGTAGTCAGGATTTATAATGTGGAAAAGAACCTCTTATGCCATACTTTCATGGTTTGTGAAGTAGGGAGATAACAGCACCCACCTTGGGATGGCAGTGTGACGAGTTCAAGGTTTATCATGTGTAAAACTCTTGGGGAAAGGAACGCTCAACCTATGCAATGATGTGGAAGGTGGGGCTTGTGATAATCACAGCATGGGCTCTTACCAATGGGAGGCAGAGAGACTCTTAATTCTTTTTTTTTTCTTTTTTCTTTTTTTGGACTTGATAACTGAGTAACATTTTCAATTGCACATAAACCATCGTTTTCTTCTACAGTAAAATAGCATCTTGGTTTAGAAATATAATACAGAAAAAAGACATGCTTCCCCTAGTTTAGATAGATCTATCTTAGGGCCAGAGGTATATCATTCAGTAAATGGCATCTCTAGCATGCATAAAATGAGTTTGAGACCAGCATGGGATATGTAAGACCCTGTCTGAAAAACAAAATAAACAAGCAGAAAGCACAAACCACACATTCTAGAGCAAGTCGCCACAACCAAGCAAAGTCGGTTTACCACCATTGTAAACCTGTAAGCTTATTGTCTTATTTTGGCTTACTGTGACTTGTTATTCATAACCAGTGTGAACTAACTCAGACTTTCAAGAAAGCATATAAGCCAGGGATGATAGGTACATAACTCATATTCAGAATTAAAATTTATTGGAATCATGAACACAGAAACAACTGTGAGCTGAGTGGGTCTAGGTTAGAGTGCAGTCCTTCCCTCCTGTTGTTCCCTAGAAAACCAAAAGGGACTCTGCTTGCCAGGGCCACATTAGCTGAGCTCTCCAGCCCATAGCAGCCTAGAGTAGCTAGGCTAGAGACTTGGAATCAGAATTCAGCATGACTTGACTTTGAAAAGATTGTCTCTTCGTTTTTCATTCCCTTGTAGATGACAATATTCCCGTCTCTTGAGCTTTAAATAAAGTTGTTAACATCATCTTACTACACTGAACCTTGTTGGTTTGGCTTCAGAAGTCTATGCTGCACCCCCCCATATTATAGACTCACTCCGCAGCCATACTCATTTTCATAGCTGCAATGTGAAGAGCCAGGTAATGGATGTAAGAACCTTTAGTAGCTTGCTAGTATTGCTGTACAGCAGGTATGTTATGCTGACCTCTAGTCTAGGCTGTTGCTTTAGTCTCTGCATCCTTATACACTTTTCCAGAATGTCCTATCTTTCTATGGCCATGGCTATGTACTTCCAGGTAGAACATTTTACTTTATGTACTTCTATTAACTAAGATTTTATATATAAGGCAGTACTTCTATTAACTAAGATTTTATATATAAGGCAGTCGTTTTCCAATTCTGAGGGTTTTGCCATGTCCTCATAGCTATCAGTACTATTATTTTCGCAAAAACTTTTGTTTTATTTTGTTTTGTTTTTTTGAGACAGGGTTTCTCTGTATAGCCCTAGCTGTCCTAGAACTCAGTATAGAATAGTTTATTCAGGGCATGGAGAGGGGAGTTCAAAAGGTAGTAGAGACAGAAAGACAGAGAGAGAGACAGTAGAGAAGTATAGGCTAGTCATGAGCACGTGTAGAGAGTGGAGAAGGAAATGGGGAGAGGGGGAGCAGGAAGAAGAGGACAGAGAGAGAAGAGAACAAGAAGGCAAGAGAGCAAGAGCACTGCTAGTCTCTCTCACACTCTCCCTTTCCTTTCCTCTCCTCTCACCTCTCTCCCTCCCTCCCTTCCCCCCCCCCCCCCGGAGTATTTAAACTTGCCTAAAACATGAGTTCAAGCTTATCGTGGTCAACTTTCTTTAAAATCATGATCCCAAATCTTTAAAAAAAGAAGCGGGGTGGGTGGGGTGGAATTGAAGTTCTGCAGTGACCCAGAACTCTTAAGTGGTCTTCTCTTCTGTGTTCCTTGGTGTGCAGAAACAGTGGCCATGGTGTTGACTTGCATTACTTTACAGAGATGCTTAGTGATTACGGCATACAGACTGCCCTGGCATTAGTGTTTGTAACCCAGCTGCTGCTCTATAAAAATAGGTGGTCAGGTCTACTTTCTAATGCATCCAGTCCTTGAATGTACTTCAAACTATGCCGCCTTCAAACACAACATTTTAGGGAAAGAGGAGGAGTGTTCTTAAAGTTTAAAACATTCTTTTAGAATATGATAAAAAACATACTTGACTTTTTTTGGTTTAAGATGACAAAATACCAAGTTTAATATAGTTTTATTTATAGTGAGGTTTGTTCTTTTTTGTTGTAATTTAAAAACTGCCTCTTGCAGGCAGTAGTGGTGCAGGCCTTTAATCCCAGCACTTGAGAGGCAGAGGCAGGTGGATCTCTTGAGTTTGAAGCCAGCCTGGTCTACAGAGTGAGTTCCAGGACAGCCAGGGCTACACAGAGAAACCCTGTCTCAAAAAACAAAAACAAAAAATTGAAAACTACCTCTTAAATGATTTTGTGAATCCAGTTATGGATTTATTGGATTAAGTAAAATCAACTATCATGATTGCTTTGATGAACTATACTTAAAATCCATTACAGGTCATTTTATGATTTATATGCAAAAATATTTTCCTAGTTTCAAGTGACTCCTTAATTCTCCGATTAATTTGTTTAAAAAAAAAAAAACTTTGAGGGCTGGAGAGATGGCTCAGTGGGTAAGAGCACTGACTGCTCTTCCAAAGGTTCTGAGTTTGAATCCCTACAACCACATGGTGGCTCACAACCATCCATAATGAGATCTGATGCCCTCTTCTGGTGTGTCAGCTACCAGTCAGCTACAGTGTACTTTTGTATACATAATAATAAATAAGTCATTTAAAAAAAAAAAAGAAGAAGAAGAAAATTCTTTGAAAAAAAAAACTTTGGTTTTCACAGTGTGTGTATAAGTTCATACTTAGTAGCATATAGCTTTCTGGTACAATTTAAAGTCAAGACAAAGACTTAGATACTTATAAAAGCAAGAGGGTTGGTATAGTGGCATAAACCTACAATCCTGACATTGGGGAGGCTGAGGCAAAATCAGAAAATGAATTCAAAGCCAGCATATGTTATATAGGAGGGTCTCTCTTCCAAAAAAAAAAAATAAAACAAGAAAAGATTTGATGTTATTTTATAGAAAAGCTATATGAGGGAATATTAGCCCCTATAGTTGAAATATAGGTGAAATTATTTTTAAACAATGACTTTACTTAATTGCCATTGGTATGAGGAAGTACCTGAATATCTAGTGTCTACACAATAGAGCTGGTAAATGGCTGTGGCCGTGTGCCAGATAGTTTTATGCTGTACAATACTCAGATGTATTAGTGGTCACTGAGGCTTTGGTTGGCAAATAATAGCTTTCCCAGTGGTTATTGTGGTATATGGCTTCTTTGTTTTCCCTTACTGATGCTTTGGTGTCTCCACCTTCTCTACTTGATGAAAAGCTATTAAATATGAGCTTATATTCTTTTGAGGCAAGTATTTGAAAGTCATTCAAACTCCCTCAGCTTTTGAAGTGTTCATTGTGATGAAGCTGTGACTATGGGCAACAAAATAATGCAAAATAAAGAGTTGTATTTCCCGGTTTGATTATTCTGATGACCTGAGCTTAGATCCTCAGAGTGCAGAGTGGTAGCATTGGAGTACATCTGTAATACTCCACACTCCTATGGAAGGATGGAAGGTGGAAACAGGGAGAGCTCCTGGAATCTCATAGGGCAGTTAGGCTAGCATATGCAACAGACAACAAGTGGCACTCTGCCTCAAACAATGTAGAAGTTGAGGACCAACATGTGAGGTTACCTGACCTCGGATTTCTATGTAGATGTACACACATGTACACATGTCCTTTAAGTTAAGTCATATTTTTCATGAGGTAAACAGTAAGTCAGCTCTTTGAAGTATAACTATGAATGGGAAACTATATGCCTTATGAATTCAATCATAGCTCTTTCTGAGCTCATTAGTGATCCAAGATTTCTTACACATCAAAAGGTATATGTATAGACAGATGGCTCAGCAGTTATTGATATTTGCTACTTTTACAGAGGACCTAGGTTCAGTTCTCAGCACCTACATTGCAGCTCTCAACTGTTTGTAACTCCCATTCCAAGGAGTCCAGTGCCTCCTTCTGGTCTCATTAAGTACTTGGCATGCATGTGGGGCATACAGTGTGGTGAACAAAATACAAACAGAAGATACTGGTAAACATAAGACAACATAAGTAAACTGTCTGTAATTGAAACACAAATGGTCAATGACATTTGACTTGAGATTTTTCCTTGTGTGTCTGTGTATCGATTTTGCTTTTGATTGTGACTGTGCCCTGATATTTTCCCCTTTTGAAGGAAGAAAGTATTTTAGTGGAGCCCACAGTTAAGAGACTTTTAATTGTAAAAAGACTTTGAATTTTAAAAGAGATTGGATATTTTAAAGGGATTGAAATTTTAAGAATTTGCAAAGACTGTGGAGCTTTAAGAGAATTTAGATCTTAGGGATGAATAAGAAAATAAGGGTTGAGGCTTAAGAGTGTTGTGTTTGTATGTCAGGTTGACAAGGGGTAAATTGTACTGGCTGGTTTTGTGTGTCAACTTGACACAGGCTGGAATTATCACAGAGAAAGGCGATTCAGTTGGGATCCAGCTGGAAGGCATTTTCTCAATTAGTGATCAAGGAGGGAGGGCCCCTTGTGGGTAGTACCATCTCTGGGCTGGTAGTCTTGAGTTCTATAAGAAAGCAAGCTGAGCAAATCAGTAAGTAACATCCCTCCACGGCCTTTGCATCAGCTCCTGCTTCCTGACCAGCTTGAGTTCCAGTCCTGACTTCCTTTGGTGATGAACAGCAGTGTGGAAGTGTAAGCTGAATAAACCCTTTCCTCCCTAACTTGCTTCTTGGTCATGATGTTTGTGCAGGAATAGAAACCCTGACTAAGACAGACTTCCGGGCAGTTATGTACATATGTGCATGCACATGCATGCAGAGTCCAAAGTTGATATTGGATATTGTTTTTTTTTTTTTTTATTACTTCCTAGCTTATTTTTTGAAACATGGTCTTTCTCTGGCTCTGAAGCTCACTGATTTGGCTAGACTGGCTGACTAGATAAGTCCTCAGGATCTTCCTGTTTCTATCTCCGAGGACTAGTATTACAGCACACTGCTATATCTAGCTTCTTACATAGGTGCTGGGAGTTCAAACTCAGACCTTCGTGCTTGCTCAGAAAGCACTTGATTGACTGAGCAGTCTTCCCAGACCCTAACTTATGTCTTAAAATACCCTTGTATAATGTTCTAAACTACTTTTGAAATCAGAACACAATCAGTTAGCAAGGCAACAGACTTTAAACTATCATACACAGCTGAGCAGTTCTGCTGTTTTGTTTTAAGTACAAGTTTGATTTCTATTGTTCATGAATAACCTCAACAAATCCAGAATCTTAAACCAGGGATTCTGATGAGGAAACATAGGTGTGTTTCTCCTGCATTTTGCCACCCAGTTCTTCAACACATTTAACAAATGAAAGACAGTGGAGCCAAAATGGCATTTCTTAAAAGCTGAGCTTCTTAAAGACCTCACTTTACACTACAGTTTTTAGTGTGTGAAACAAATGAATCTTCTTAACACATTAATACACTAAGGTGACATTAGCTTTCCCTCCCTGGAAGACTACATTTGAGCAGCATGCTGTACTAAATTGTTCAGGAATTTTCAGAATTACTGATAATTAGCAGCTATCTGGAATTGGCTCCCATGTAATTCTACACTGCCCTGAACTAGTTTTTTGGATAGCAAATAATAGCCTCTCCAGAGCCTTCATTCTGGTTTCATTTTCCCATCTGAGATAGGTGGTAATGCTAAGTTGTCCAGGCTGACTTGGAGCTTCTAAGCAGCTTTCTAAGTAGCAGATACTCTAAGTACATTCCATTACACTTGACTTGGTTCATTCTTAACTTTTCTCTAATGTCCCTCAGGACTTTGCTTTGACCTAAATGGAAGAACTGTAGGTTCTAAAGTAGACTCTGCGTGTCCTAAATAGGTCATCGTTAGTGCACTGGTCACATCTTTGATCTGTTCTTGTTCCTTAGGAATTCAGATTAAGATAGTTAATAAAAGAAACTTAGGAGAAATAACATCAAAACTGAAATATGGGCTGGAGAGATGGCTCAGCAGTTAAGAGCACTCACTGATGACTGCTCTTCCGTAGATCCCGAGTTCAAATCCTAGCAAACACATGGTGGCTCACAACCATCTGTAGTAAGATCAAATGCCCTCTTCTGGGGTGTCTGAAGAAAGCTATAGTGTACTTACATATAACAAACAAACAAACAAACAAATAAATAAGTCTTTTTTAAAAAATCATTGAAATACAAAGGATGACTAGGGTTGCCAATATCAGAAGGGAGACTACAGCATTCCTAAAAGTCTGGTGGCCAAAGAGAGCATGGTGAGTGAAGCAAAGGAAGTCTAGTTTGCTCGGGCTTCAGGAGGCTGTATGAGGATGCTGGGTTCTGATTCATGTTCAAGTTACTCATTCAAGTTACTGATTCAAGTTCAAAAGAATCATGCCAGTATGTGAGTGTGGCCATTGTATTGTCTTCTCGGCACTGATTTTATCCTATACATTTTAAATTTTGCTTGTTATTTTCAAAATTTTTAAGATATTACATGTTATTTTTATTGTGTCTCTCAGTTATGTGGCTGGCCAAATTCTCATGTTTATTATCACGTTTCCTGTGTTGTAAACAGTCTACTTGTATCCTTTGCTCAGATACCTACTGGAAATTTTTTATTATTTTTAATATTAACAATCTCCTTTATAGTACTCTAATATTTTTATCAGGTTTGATGTTTCAACATAAAGAATTCAGAAAGTTTGTATTGACAAATTTATTGTCAATCTCTAGTTCACTTTTTGGTATGTGTCACATGAATTGGATGTAAAATTGTCTTCCAATTTTCTTATTTTTAAAGTTTTATACTTTCAATGTTTATGAATGTTTTGCCTGCATTTTTGTATGTGCACTACATGTGTGCCTGGTACCTGAGGAGATCAGAGGGCATTAGATCCCCTGAAAGTAGAGTTAAGGATAGTTGTAAGCCATCTTTAGGTCCTAGGAATTCAACTCAGGTTGTTGCCAAGAGCAATGAGTGCTCTTAACCACTGATCCATCTCTCCAGGACATGTCTTCCAATTTCCCCAGCACTGTTCCATTGAATCTTTCCTCATCCTTTTGATCTTTGCTTCTTTTTTTTTCCCCAAAGTTAACAATGTTTAAGAAATGGTATGTGCTGGGCACTATTTTAAATACTGCGTGTCATCTTATTTTCTTCCTGTAGCTCTACCTTGAGGCATAGAGCTAATTTTCTAAGGTTACACAATTAATAAAAGCTTTTGTTGGCTGGGCATGAAAACATATGCTTGAAACCTCAAAGCTGAGGCAGGAAGATGGGAAGTTTGAGACCAGCCTGGGCTTCAGAGTGAGATCCATCTTAAAACGTGTATGTATAGGCCAGCAAGATGGCTCAGTGGGTGAAGGTACTCACTCTCAAGCCTGATGACCTGAGTTTGATGTTCCATCGAAGATTGACATCCCAAAGTAGTTCTCTGACCTCCACACACATGCACTATATGATTCACACACTAACACTCACCCTCCCTTCCTCCTTCCCTCTCTCCTCCCTACCTCTCCCCTCTCCTCTCAATAAATAAAACATAGCTAAATATTTTAGGCACACACATGCCAAAACACCCATACAGAAAAAGATGTAGAATTTTTTCTTATGTACTCTGTACTAACTGCGCTTTATCATTTATGTATTAATGACTGTCATAATGTGAGTCTCTATGTTGAGTTATATATGTGTGTGCCTCTTGGCACATGCTCTGCTACTAAGATAAACTGTAGCCCCTCTTCTGTCTTATTATGATTGATACTGAGATATATCTAGCATTTTTTCTGGGTTTAGGGGTGGATTTTTTACCTGTTTATTTTTCCAAATGATATAAGTATTTTATGTCCTATTTTTAAAAGCTTCTCATTGAAGTACTTGTCAAAAAAATGCTTAATCATGGGCTGGAGAGATGGCTCAGTGGTTAAGAGCACTGACTGCTCTTCCAGAGGTCCTGAGTTCAATTCCCAGCAATCACACGGTAGTTCACAACCATCTGTAATGGGATCTGATGCACTCTTCTGGTGTGTCTGAAGAGTGACAGTGTACTCACATACATAAAATAAATCTTTAAAAAAATGCTTAACCATCATATACTGTCAATGACTATAGTTTTATGGCAGCTAGTCAAGATGTGTGTCCTATTCATAGCTTTAGGTATGTTCCAGATACTAGCTAAATTTGGTTGAGTGAATGAATAAATTAGGAGATCTGAACTTATTACATCACATTGTTTTCTACATTCACCCATTTCTGTGTGGATATTATTTCTTTGGCATTATAGTTTTTCCTTGTAATTTTCTAATTATTTTGACCAACATACGAAGAAGTCATTTATGTCTCCACATTTATTTCCTTAGTTTTTTTCTATTTAATTTAAAGTTATGTTTCTGAAAGTGTTCCCAAGGTATCTTTTCAATAAGCAATTACTTTATCAGTTAAGAATAAATTTAGTAGCCAGGCAGAAGTGGCACACAACTTTAATCCCAGTATTCAGGAGGCAGAGGCAGGCAGGTCTCTGTGAGGGCAGCCTGGTCTACAGAGTGAGTTCCAAGACAAGCTAGAGCTAATCGGAGAAACCCTGTCTGGAAAAACAAAACAAAACAAAAAGAATAAGTATTTAGTTTCTTATTTAACTAAATTGTTATCTGTGTGTTGTTCTAGAATACCCAAATGATGGATTTTTTTAAATTTAGATGTACTATTTTTCTTTTTTCACTTTACCCCCTCTATTATTTAGTTCTTTTCCTTTTAGATTTTTGTGTATGACTGTTTTGCCTGTAGGTATGTATGCTTACCACACATTTGTCTGTTGACCACAGAATTCAGAAGAAGGTTGCCTGGAACTGTAGTTATGCATAGCTGTTGTGAGCCACTTTATTTGTGCTATGATCCAAACCTAGCCTCTGTGCAAAAGAAACAAGTTTTCTTAACCACTGGGACATCTCTCCAGCTCCTGGTGGGGTGGGGGGTGTGCGCATGTGTGTGCTTGTACTCATGGGAGTACTTGCATGACTCAGCACATGTGTAGAGGTCAGAAGACAACTACATGAAATTTCTTCTACCCTTGCATAGGTTCCAGGGATCAAACCTAGATCTCCAGGTTTGCACACTAAGCCTTGTTGCCCATTGAGTCATTCTCTCCCTAGCCGCCAAGCACTGTTTTACAGGGTGGCTAAAGGTGCAAACTCTCTGTGGTGCAGCTGAGATTTGCAGTTGCTTATTCTCTTCAGGGAGCTTTCATGATGCTCTAGGCTTGTGCCAGTTTTACCAAAATGGATGTCTATAGTTAATGCCAAGTACATAGTTTATTCTCCATTCAAAATGAAACCAACCAAATAAAAATACTGTTTTTGTAAGTATAATGTATCATTTTACATTCTTAACTAGTTCTTAATGTATGTGTGTGTGTGTGTGCGCGCGCATGTGTACACACATATATATATTTTTTTGAGACAGGGTCTCTGTACATAACCCTGTCTGTCCTGGAACTTAATATGTAGACCAAGCCAGCCTTGAGCTCACAAGGATCCACCTGCCTCTCTCTGCCTTCCAAGTGCTAAATTAAAGGTATGCACCACCTTTTAAATTTTTTTATGCATAATTTCTAAAGGATAATCTTATCAAGGATTTTAGGTGTCTTTTCTCTGACATTTTTGGTATGCATTAAAGGAATTTGCTGTTAATTCATGGCATCATTATATAAGATTATTTAATAACACATGTGAATGACCAAGACACTATGAAAGCTTTACTGGTATTATGTCATTTAATTCTTAGGAGGAAATTTAACATTATTCTATCATCCCATTTTCTAGATGAGGAGACTAGCTTAGAGCAGTAAGGTGTTTTGTTGATTGTACAGTACCAGAGGTAAATTACTTACCCAACAGCACAAAGCCTCAGGACTGTGTGTACATATTAATACAGAATAGAGATCCTCGACTTGGGATGGACATATAGCTCAATAAAAATCTTTGTTAGTTGATGATATCCTAAATTGAAAATGTATTTAATACACCTCACCTATTTTATATGTACTTAAAACCCTTAAATGACTGTATAACTGGCTAAGACATTTAACAAAAAAATTATCATAAGTCATCTCACATGCTGATGTGTACCTATTACTTATTTATATGTATGTGCCTAAGAGATACTGAAAAATAACACATTTTAAAGTATTTGAGGGTTAATAATACAGTAACATTTAGAAATGAGCCCTCTTTGATTAATAATGATACAAATATAAGTTTCTTAGAAGGTAAGGATTATCCAGTTACTTTAAGGCTAGGTACTTCTTCCTGAGGACATGATCAATGAGTTGACAGATGTTGTACTTGTAAATTTACCAAGCTTTTCTTCTGCATGTTGCAGACATGTTAGTCAGGATGGTTTAATCCATGGGTACTGCTAGTACTGTAATCCATAATTATACTCTCTTGTTATTATCTCCATTGGAATTCTAAGATAGTAAACTTTTGGTATCCACAACTTAAAAGTTAGATATGAACAATCTGGTTTTGTGAAACCAGCATTTCTGTTTATAAAGAGAAAGAAATCAACTAGTATGTTGTAAAGTGGGCACTGTAAAAGCAGTTAGCTTCTGTCAGGGATAGTGAAGATATGAGGTCATTTTGGAAAGGAGAATGGACACCATGCCCATTGGAAGAGGTAATGCATTTTAAAATCATCTTAGGGCCTTTTTCATGGAGAGATTGCTTAATACAGTGAGACAAATTTATAGAGGCAGAAAAATACTCAAAACTACCTTAGAGACAGTATAAGAATAGATTTCTATTGAAATATAACTAATTTTTCATGAGTCTAGTCCTTTTAATAAAAGAGAAAAGACGTTTAGGGCTGGCATGGCAATGCTTGCCTTTAATCTCAGCTCTTGGAAGCAGAGGCAGGTGGGTCTCTAGGAGTAGGAAGCTAGTCTGGTGTTCACAGGGAGTTTCAAGCCAGCCAGTGCTGTACAGTGAGACTCTGACTCTCGACAACAGCAGAAAAGGTATGGAGAGGAGTTTTGTAGAGTGTTACTTTCTGGGTAGAAATGTTCTACATGGCTGAGAAGATGTCTCATTGGGTAAGAATCCTTGCTCTTCAAGCATGAGGATTGGAATCGGCATCCCCAGCATCCATGTTTAAAAAAAAAAAAAATGAGGCATGGCTGCATGTGCTGTACCCCATAGCATTGGGATTAGGGTGGTAACAGACAGATCCAAGGGCTCACTGCTCACCTAGCCTAGCCAAAACAGCAAGCTTTAGTTCAGTGAGAAACCATGTCTCAGGCCAGTAAAGCAAAGAACAATGTTCTTTGAACGATAACAGATACATCCAATCTACATGCATACATCCCACACACATACACACAGGGCAGGGCAGGAGGCAATTGAGCTTTTAATCCAAGAAAGAAAACTATATGGAGTTTTAAAATTTTTAGGAAAAAGCACAACTTACTTCTCCATTCTTCCCAAATTTAGAAGTGCTTGAAGTTAGATTCTTTTTTTGTATCTCACAAAAATGAGTGCCTCCTTTGTAGCTTACCACCTTTGGATATGCTAGTTTACATACTTAGTTAAGGCTTCTTATGTTGATTGCTAATTCATAACGTGAAGTACTTTTATATTTTGTAAAATTCTTGATACTTTATTCTAACCGGAGCCCAGTGCAGTTGACTTAGAGTGTCTAATCTGTCCCCTGCCCAGCTTCATTGTCAGTCTACTTTATTAGAAATTCCATGGTTGTAGGACTGAAGGAATACCACCCACTCCTCACTTCTCTCCATCCCACAAGCTCCCTCAGAGTGACCCAAACTGTTAGACTCCATGGTTTTAGCCACAAACTAATCTTATTTTAAATTTGGTAGATCAAATTACAATTTCTGGTTTTATAAAAGATAAATTTCTCCTACAATAGTAGCAGTAAGATTTTAACTCTGTAAATATTTAATTTTGATCAATGAATGATCAATTAAGTATACAAGAAAACTCTTTTAACAAGTCTTTAAATGGAAACTTTTTATTCTTTTGTTTTTAATACTTTTCTTAAATGCAAAACAAAGTTAAATTTTCCTTGTTAAGATGCAAAGCTAAGTGTCTCCTAGCCTTTTGAAGAACAGTTGTCCATTATATAATGTGCACAGTAGCAAGAGTTCCTCAAAAGCAGGATTAGATGAAAACATCTCTGGCTTGTGTGTAAAACAATGATGTGGTGTGAGCCTTGTTTATAGAGTGACAGCCTTGGTTTCACTTAAGTGTAAAAGCCTTGAGTGGCCCATGCTTCATCACCTCAAAGGTTTCGTCTTCCCTAGAGCAGAAGCTATTCGTTCCTCTTGATTCTGCTACATGATGCTATGATAATGTCTAGAGACCATGTGACAACAGCCAGGAGCATAGGCCTTTTATTTTGTCCCAGACATTTGACAGTGTAAACATACATAAAATACATATTAAAGTTTAAATGCTCTTTATAGTTTATGCAATAAGTTGAAGCCTTAAAAAGGAAACATTTCATTAAAAAAAAAAGTCATTAGTTTTACTTAAGACAGGAAAATAGCAGCAAGTACCAAGACATTGTGCACTTCTTTTAATTAAGACAAGTTACTTCATTTACATCAAAGTCAGAAATACAAGATTGGCTTTCTTGAATACATAATATAGCTTGAATCACTGGTTAGATAGGGGCATATTTTCCCAACTGTACACAGGGAGGAAGGTTCTCCTTTGTTTCAGAAACTACAGACCCTCAGCCCACCAGCATGACCACAGCATTGAGCATTAAAAGGAGTGAGGTGTTTACTTTCCAAGAACTAGCCGCGGAAGGTGGTTGTGCCTTTACATTTGCAGTGGTTTCTTCCCTCTGTAAGTTAAGGGTTGTGCTTTGTTGAGGCATCTCAGAGAAATTATTTGGCATGCCACTGGTTATACTGAGGGTCACAGGGGTTGGGGATGGTTTTGTTGCACTGGTGAGGCTTGCATTTGAACTCATTCCATCCTGGAGATGAATAGTTAGAGTTGCAGCTGCTGCTTCATGTGAATTGGTCATTTCTGTGGGTGTGTCTTCTGGGTAGGTCACCAAAGCCCCGTCAGTGCTACTAAAAGTGGTATCTTTGCTTAGGGTGACACCAACCTTTCCTCGATATTGTTTTGGTGTTTTGGTCACTTTGGGTTGAGTTACCATACTCAGAGAGTTAATGGTGTCCACTGTCTGCGTCTCACTCATAGTAAATAAGCTTGAGGTAAATCCGGGAGGAGTAGGGTACATGCTCTGTTCCTTCAGAGAGGATACTTGATTAGAACAAGGAGTCCCTATCACATGGGCCTTGGTTCCCATCATCCACTTCAGTAAGTAAGTCATGTTTTGTTCATGGTCACATGACCATCTGTTATGTTGAAGAGTTATCTCTTGCAGTTGCAA
This sequence comes from Montemys delectorum, assembly GCA_019843815.1. Lineage (NCBI taxonomy): Eukaryota > Metazoa > Chordata > Mammalia > Rodentia > Muridae > Montemys > Montemys delectorum. Next base: position 1,776 of record JADRCD010202088.1, on the reverse strand, counting down.
GAGTTGGTCAAAAGACTGATCTGGAATGAATGTGAATTTATTGTTGTGCAGGTAAAGATGTGTGAGATTTGTCAGATTTATTAATGTCCCTGGAAGGATTTGTGTCAGTGAGTTATTAGACAGGTCCACAATATGTAGTTTGGAAGGCATGTTGGTTGGAACTGTCCAAAGTTTGTTACTGCTGAGGTTGAGAACCTCAAGACTTCTTAGGGTATTTTTAATGAGAACAACTTTTTCAAGCATATTCTTAGAAACATCCAGGTATTTAAGGTTCCACTGATAAGCAGTATCAGATTTATCAAGAAGTCTAATATTGTTGTTAGCCGCAGACATGTTCCAGAGAGACCGAGGTAACTGAGCAGGCAGACTTTCAAGCCTGTTGTTTGAAATATCCAGGGTCCTCAGATTGGTATATGGGGTTAACTGGTTATGCAGATCAGTAAAGTGATTATAAGACAGGTTTAAATGTATAATGTTGTCTTGCAGTCCAGGTGGTAGTGTAGTCAAGTTTCTGCCTGAGCAGTCCACATGCCTGTGCCTTTCTGTGCATACACATTGCAGAGGACAAATGCATAAAATGCCAGGCGTGAGAGACAGAAGGATGAACAGGCAGGAAGACATTTTCAATATCTGATATTCCATCAAAGCCTGAAAACAAACAAATACATCCTTCTTTTAATATGCAAATTCACTCTCAGCATCTGCATGGGTCACTTAGCATTCGGCAAAATTTTCAATAAACCTCCTTGTTGTTGAGTCCTTTTATAATTGTTCCAGTGATTAAACTAACAAAGCTGCCCTTCATTTATAGTCCAAATGCCTAACCCTTCAATTGGGGCTATGTGGTGGGTGGGGGTAGGGGAAGTAAGGGAGAGAAGGAGAGAGAGAGAGAGAGAGACAGAGAGAAAGGGGGGGCGGGGGGAGCTCTCCTACATTTTTTTCTTAATTTTTACCCTTGAGTATATTCATCTTATTTATCTTCTCGGAGCCTTAATATGGTAGAATAGCACTGTCTGCAAATGAGGAGTTTAATAGTCTTACTTAGGCTGTTACTATTTTTGATAATGTTTTCTTATTCAGAAAAAAAAATGGCTGTCATGTCTGTTTTTCTTAAATCTCTGCAGTATTGTAAGACACAATATGTTTGTAGTTTGAAATGTTAAAACAGTTAGATTAAAACAATTTTTGAAATTTCATCTTTTTATGGATAACTGTATTCTGGTAAAAAAAAAAACGTTTTAATGAACTCGGAAAAATCAAGCCTGTTAGCATACCTTTAACCTCACATTTGTAAAGTGATTTTTTCCCCCCAGTTTATTTCAGTACCAATTCTAAAGGAAAAACAATATGTATTTGCAAAGTGAGTGGACATTAAAATGAAAATCTCAACTATTACTGCAGCAGATTTTGGTGCATGCACTTGTTATTCAATATATTCAGTCCTAACATTAGCTTTAAAAAAAAGCTAAAGAAAAGAAAAAAAAATCCAAAATCCATCTTTTACCAATTTAAATAACTGCTTACCATAATGTCGTCTTCAGTATCAGCATCTCATTTTCTCCGGGAAACTTGAGGCTTAAAGGTCGTCCTGTTGTGGGCAGTCGGAAGGGTTTCTGGCTGTGGGCTGTGCTTGCCTGCTCAGCTGCATTGTGTTGCTGTGAGCCGAAGCTCTGCAACCACCTGATCAGCACCACATAGGAGGACTGCAGAGCTGTCATTGGTGCTGACTCAAATTTATTGCAAGAGGTGCATACGCAACAAAATGGACTTTTTTTT
>JADRCD010202086.1:0-22669 GCA_019843815.1 Montemys delectorum | reverse complement strand
TATAGTAGCCTGGGCTGGTATTTGTGTTCTTGTAGGGTCTGTATGACATCTACCCAGGATCTTCTAGCTTTCATAGTCTCTGATGAGAAGTCTGGTGTAATTCTGATAGGCCTGCCTTTATATGTTACTTGCCTTTTTTCCCTTACAGCTTTTAAAATTCTTTCTTTGTTTAGTGCATTTGGTGTTTTGATTATTATGTAACGGGAGGAATTTCTCTTCTGGTCCAGTCTATTTGGAGTTCTGTAGGCTTCTTGTATGTTCATGGGCATCTCTTTCTTTAGGTTAGGGAAGTTTTCTTCTATAATTTTGTTGAAGATATTTACTGGCAATGGGAAAACATTTGTCTGTGTCCACACCACGTGGAGATCAAAGATCAACACTGTATGTCTTTCCTCACCTTTAATTTTTAAAAATGTATTTTGGATTTATTTACCTTACATGTACAGGTGTGTTTTCTGCATTTATGTGTATGTACCTCATATGTGACTGGTGCCAGGGCAAGTCAGGTGTGGGCTGGAAATGGAGTTAGAGATGCTGGTGAGTGCCATGTGGGAGCTGGGAACTGAATCCTTGTCCTCTGCAAAAGCAACAAGTGCTCTTGGGGAGCAGAGGCCCATTTACATCTTGAAGATGGTGGCCTTAGAAAACCTGCCCTTGCATTCTGTTGGTATGACACATAGCTGAGAAAGCCTGCTTTTCTAATCCATTTGGTACTATCAAGGTTACTTGGTACCTACTGCACCCTTTGTCAGCTCTCAAACCTCTCCATCTTCCATTTTTGAGGGCAACTCTTTCCCTGAACATGAAGCTCATCAGTTTGGCTCCATGGTCAGTGAACTGCAGGGACACTCCTGACTCTGCCTCCCAGCACAGGGACTGCAAGCATGCGCCACCACGCCCGGCACTTTAACCTGGGCTCTGGGGGTCAGACTCAGGTTTTAGGCTTGCACAGTAAATACTGTGAGGCTGTAAATACCTGCTGAGCCATCTTCTGAGGACTGTAGTTAAATTTTATCACACTTAAATGTTCTAGGTCCTATTCTAAACTGTTTATATGGATGCTAACAAGAACCTTGTACATGGGGTCCTTCTAACCGCCCCCTTCACTGAGGGGAAACTGAGGCACACAGAAGCCAAACAGCTTGTAGAATGTTATACAATGAGCAGTCCATATGGTCAGGTTGGGACCAGACAGTAAGGTGACAGGATTCCTTACTGTTCCTATTTCTGCAGGGTAGCTAGGTGAGAGGGCTTAGCCCCCGTAGTCCACTGTGTAAGATGAAGGGGCAGGCGGCCTTTGTGTCACAGCCAGTGTCTTAGATAGGGGTTTTATTGCTGTGAACAGACACCATGACCAAGAACATTTAAATGGGACTGGCTTACAGGTTCAGAGGTTCAGTCCATCATCATCAAGGCAGGAGCATGGCAGCATCCAGGCAAGCATGATGGAGAGATGCTGAGAGTTCTACATCTTCATCTGAAGGCCGCTAGCAGAATACTGACTTCCAGGCAGCTAGGATGAGGGTCTTAAAGCCCACACCCACAGTGACACACCTACTCCAACAGGGCCACACCTTCTAACAGTGCCACTCCCTGGGCTGAGCATATACAAACCATCACAGTCATGGAGCCCTCAGGAACGCGTCGGGGATGTGGGGCATGGATACTTGGCTACTGCAAACCCAAGTGTCATCCAACAGTGACTGGAATACATGACAGAGTCACACACTGATACTTTGGAGTCAGGTGGCTTGCTTTGCAAGCCCACTCCTGGAGGGACATGCTATGCACCATCAACACTAGGACAGTCACTGGGGAGCCACTGAGGCTGTGTCCCCAAGACCTGTACTGACAGGCTGTCAGACATCCAGCAGGTCCTGCTGCTCTGCCAGCAGAAGGCTGGGATGCTGGGCTGACTGAGCATCTGCAGAGGAGCACCAACTTTCTTTTGATTTTGAAAGACAGGATGTTGTGTAGCTCAGGCTAGCTTGAACTTCCTATACTGGTAAGGGTGACCTTGATCTTCTGATCTCTCTGCCTCATGTCTCAAGGACTGGGTATCATGGGAGTGTCCTACCATGCCTGGCTTGGGATCATGAGTTTTCATGCTGTGTCTTTGATAGGTGTCCTCACAGAGACTTATGTGGTTAACATGTCCTCCACGTGCAGCTCCTACTGATTCAATAACATACACTGTTTCTCTTCTCTTCTCAGACAGTGGGCATGGCTCACCTCCTGCAGTAGCCCCTCAGAGGCGGCGCCTGACACGGAGACCAGGCTACATGAGAAGCACAGCCGGTTCTGGGATCGGGTTCCTCTCTCCAGCAGTGGGCGTGCTGTGCCCAAGCTCAGCAGGGCTGACAGGCCAGGAGTCCCGCCACTCACAGTCCAGAGCTGGACAGTGCGGCCTTGACCTTGGGAGCCACTGCCGAAGCTCATTGGTGGGCAACCCTTTTCTCAAGAGCTCCCTTGCCCCTGTTGTGGCCTCTGAGAGCTACCTGCACCCAGTCCAGGGCTCTATGAGAAAAAAGCCAGTGCACTTTGGGGTTTATTCCAAGAACGACGGCAGACAATCTGAGAGGCTGACTGGGCCAAGTAAGCCTGGGGACAGCGGGTGTTGGCAAGACTTTTTATCTTCAGACAGCTCTAAGTCTCTAGCTCCTAGCCTTGATGTAGCCGGGAGCAAGGGAGCAAGGGGCCTGAAGACTGTCAAACCTCTGGCATCACTGGCGTTGAATGGCCCCGCTGACATCCCATCCCTTCCTGGCTTCCAAGACACCTTTACTTCCAACTTCAGCTTCATCCGACTCTCCCTCGGTGCTGCTGGAGAACGCGGAGAAGCAGAAGGTTGCCTGCCATCCAGGGAGGCCGAACCCCTGCATCAGAGACCCCAAGAGATGGCAGCTGAAGCATCCGGCTCAGACAGGCCCCACGGGGACCCTCGGCATCTCTGGACATTCAGTCTTCATGCTGCTCCAGACTTGGTGGACTTGGCTCAAGTGGTAAAGAGCAGCAGGCAACCAGAATGTGGCAAGGTCTCCTCCTCGGATGCTGACTTCTCTTCCCAGGATGCATCCTCCGCTGGTGGGCGGGGCGACCGGGGCGGCGGCTGGCCGGATGCCCACGGATGGCATACTTTGCTCAGGGAATGGGAGCCGATGCTGCAGGACTGCCTACTGGGCAACCGCAGGCAGCTGGAGGTGTGTGTCCTTCAGGAATCTGTCACCCCAAGTTCAGTGTTGCGTGGAGGTGGGGAGTGGGCCGCTGTCTGAGTGCTGGTCCCGGAAGCTGCAATGGCTCTTGGGATGGCTGACTGAAAAGATGTGGCGGCACATCTGTCTCCTCCACGTGTGAATGCGCTTGCTCTGCTTTCTGGTTGTGTGGCTTAGGTGCTGGCATGTCCTCTCTGATGGGGGCCATGCTTCTCCACAACCTTTGACCTGCAGCATGGTTTGTTTAGCTTAGGACGCTGGGGACTGGCTCAGCGGGTAAAGGAACTTGCTGCCAAGCCTGACTTTCTGAGTTTGATTCCACCCACATGGTGGAAGAGGGAGGTGGCCTCTGCCAGCCATTTTCTCCCCTAACCCCACAGTAAACAAATGTGATAAAAATAAGACCCTAGGAGGGTAAAGGGCGGGGGGAGCCAGCTCAGATTAGGAAAGAGTGAGAAGTTACGAGGGGGAGAAGTCTGATTGGGCAGGTCCCATCCCTCTGCTGTGCTTCATTGCCCCATGGGCTGTGTGGGTCCTCCTACCAAGAGACTGTGAGCATGTTTGTGTGTGTGCATATATGTATGTGTGTATATGTTGTGTGTAGTATGTGGTATGTGTGTGTGTGTGTGGTGTATGGTGTATGTGGTGTGTGTGTATATATATATATGTGTGTGTGTGTGTGTAGTGTGTGTTTGTGTGAGTGTGTGTGCGGTATGTGGTAACTGAATATGTGATGTGTGATTGTGTGTGGTGTATGTGTGTGTGGTGGTGGTGTGTGTGTGTGTGGTATGTGGTATGTGTGTGGTATGTGGTGTATGTGCATATATGTGTGTGTGTGTGGTGTGCATGTCTATGTGAGTGTGTGTGTTATGATGTAGTATGTATGAGTATGTGGTGTGTGAGTGCGTATGTGGTTTGTGTGTGAGTATGTGGGGATTGGGGGAGTGAGGACAACCTTGGGTGTCATCTTCAATTTTGTCACAGTGCTCGAGTGCACTGATTAGGCCAGTGGGCCTCAGGGACTCTTCTGTCCCCTCCTTCCGTAAGCTGGGATTACAGGCACCAGTCACTATGCCCAGTTTTCTATGTGAATTCTAAGCATGGAGCTCAGGTCTTTACACTTGCCAGGCAAGTGCCTGCCTGCCTGCCCGCCTGCCCATCTCCTCAGCATTCAGCTTCAGCGTTTAGAAGCAAGTCCTGGCCATAGCCTGTTAGGAAGTTGTTCTGGGAAGGAAGTCGTGGCTGCCAGTGGCTCTCTACTCCTTTGTCCATATCTTCCCCATTCCTGGGCTGGAGATAAAACTAGGGCCTTGTGCATGCTAGGCACATACCACTGAGCTATATGTCCAGCCCAAGACAGCAGCTTCCCTATGATGGTCCCTTCAAACAGTGCCTCAGCTCCTCCTGGGCTGGCTAGCCTGGAGGCAGCTATGGTTGGTGCCTGGCTCTTCTTGGCTCTCATTTCCCACGTTCACCCTCTCCATGATGCTCTGAGGGTTAGAGCAGAGGCCATTTGGCCTGCATTCTGTGATAATGGCACATCGCTGTGGTATTTGTAACATTCTAAGTCTTTCTGGAGAGTTCATGCTTAAATTGTGCTTTTTGTTTCAATAACTTTTTTCTTTTCTTTTTAAAGATTTATTTATTTTATATGTATGAGTACACTGTAGCTGTACAGATGGCCATGAGCCATCATGTGGCCACTAGGAATTGAACTCAGGATGGCCCCACTCACTCCGGTCCCACTTACTCCAGTGTAATACACTGTAGCTGTCTTCAGACACACCAGAAGAGGGCGTCAGATCTCATTGGGGGTGGTTGTGAGCCACCATGTGGTTGCTGGGATCCAAACTTAGGATCTTTGGAAGAGCAATCGGTGCTCTTACCCGCTGAGCCATCTCATCAGCCCCGTGTGTGTGTGTGTGTGTGTGTGTGTGTGTGTGTGTGTGTGTTTAAAAAGAGTTTAAGTAGAATTTCACATTTGAAATGGTCTCCCTATTTTAAAACAGTATTGCTTTTCAGGGTTTTAACTTTTTATTACCCCCTTTTTACTTCTATGTGTGCATGTGTGCATGGTGGTACTTGTGCAGAAGCCAGAGAACTCCTCATGCGAGTTGTGTGGGTCCTGGGGACCGAGCTCAGGTTCTTGGGCTTGGTGGCACAGGCCTTCACCCTTGAGACATCCGGACAGCCCACTTTTGAAGTAGTTTTTAGGTGCTTATAGATTTCACAAAAAGAACTCACTTGAATTAATTTGTGATTTATGTCTTATGTTTCCCCTTCACACCGACACAGGTCACTTCCTTAAGTTTAAAGCTTCAGAAACTTCAAGAAAAAGCGGTCGAGGATGGTGATTACGATACCGGTGAGTTCAAAGCTCTTCCTAGACAGTTTCAACTTTATCCCTGATGGCTGTCCGGATGGACGTCTTTCTCCGCTTCTTGGACTCTGCCTCCTTCATCTTGGGAGCTGTGTGGTTGACTCCGGTGGGAGTCTCTGTTCTGGGACAGCTGGCTAGCCTGCTGCCCTATTGGTCTGTGGATTTCAAAGTGCTTTGGAGCATCGGCCTCTCTGGTAGGTTGAACTTTATTGATTGGCCAGGAACAGGTGTGGAATCTGCTCTGGGGAAAGCACGATAACTCATCACCCACCTGCCTGCAACTCACGAATCCATCAGCTATGCCCAATATGGTACACATGCTGTGCCTTGTAACATGGAGGCGACAGGGGGAGGGGGAAGAAAAAGCCGGTCCTGTCTGTGGGATGGTGATGACATCATCATGGGGCTTCATGCTCTCTATGCAAGATGTAGAAACGTTGTATTCCAGAGATGTCAGGCAACCCAGAGCCTGGCATTGTACCCTCATGATTAAAAACATTTAAGAGAAGAAGGACAAATACCATGAGGCGGAGGTGGGGCGTGGAGCTAGTCAGAGGCCATTGAGGTGCCAAAGAGGAGTGGGACCAGAAAGAGGCTGTGCTCACTGGACCTGAGGCTGTGCTCACTGGGCCGGGTGGGTGGAGATAGGGAGCTTTCAGGGGTGTCTGGTTTGGAAGGAGCCTCAAGAGTTATGCTGGGTGTGGGGAAAGGAGGGGGCTTAGGATAACTTAGAGTTCCTCCTGACGCCTGTGGGACTAACAGATGCTCCTGCTTGTGGCCTGGTTTAGGATACCAGGACTGGCCAGGAAATATAGTGTAGAGCCGAGGACCCTCCGGAAGCTGTTAGGTCAGTGTTTAGGCTGCTGCGGAATTAATGCTTAGGGCTGAGCTGTGTCACTCCAATCACTATGCCTTGAGCCGTTAGAATTGCAGCCATATGGGCATCTAGGAATGATAGGAAGGAGCTTGTCATTTCCTCTGAAGAGTAACAGTGCGCTGTCCTCTCTGTGTGCACTGCGAAGCTTTTCTTTAGAGAATGAGAGGATTTGGGGAAGGAGGTGGGACTCTTCAGGTTCTCCTAGACCTCTGCCTGCAGGCCACCAGATCTCATACGATGCTGGGTGAAGGATGAGTGCTAGAGCGAGCAGAAGGCACGGGGTGGAAGTGTCCTCCATGATAGCCCCCGGGGTCTGTGCTGCACCGTGGGTAGATAGAAGCCAGCTCATCCTGGGCCTGGCTCATTGCTGGTTTGTCTGAAAGATAGCCCTGGCTTTTATGTGCCCTGCATTGCAGCATCATGTGAGCTTATCGAGTGAGTTTGTTGTCGCCATAAGGGGCTGACTCCTAGTCCCTCCTCCTTCAGGGCAGCTCTCTTGTACCATGTCACATGAATGGGAACCACATCTTTTCCCCACCTCAAGACATAGAACTTTCTGAACTTGGCTCTCCTGCTGGTCTTCTATCTGAGACATCGTTTCTATCTTTTTCTCTCAACATCTCTGTCATCACTTGGTATGATGCACTTATAAGCGAAGTCAGAAAGGGCACTCTTCTCCAACATCTTCCCTGGGCATCCTCCTTCATTGTCTGTTTTCCTGGGCACCCTCCATCAGCATCCTTTCTGGGCAACCTCCTTCAGCGTTTTTTCTGGCTTGTTCCTTGTTGTGTGCTCAGAGCTTCTGGAGTAGGCCTAGCACTCTACATTTTCTCCACTTTCTAGAGGACTCAGGGATTAAGGCTTGAGGAATTTTGGCTCTAAGATCCTTCTACAGAGGGGCAGGCCACAGGGCAGTGGCTGGAAGTCTTGAGGGGGCATCTGTCTGGTCCACGGTAAGTCACATCCTGTTTAAGTCCTCGGTTTGCACACTTGGCTTGCATATTGATAGCATAAATGTCCTTGTGATGTGTGTATCTGGTTACTGGGCATTCAGTAAATGCTTTGTGAGGAGTTGAGATATCTTGGTACCTACACTCTCACCGTCTTAGAGCAGACGAGGAGAAAGCACTACAGACAGGCTGCTTATGGCAGAACATTTTGTTCTTGGAGGTTAGGTGGGTGAAGGGACAAAGCTATGGGAGACAGATGTCATCCTGGGGTGAGACTCAACACTGACTGTTGTCTGTGATGGATGCACCCTGACCCAGCTCACTTAGATGATTACGGAGGTTTGAACATCAACCATCTCCCAGAACCTCATAGGTTTAAACACTTGGTTCCCAGCTCACGTTGCTGTTTTAGAAGACCGTGGAACATTTAGAAAGTGGAGCCTAGCTGGCAGAAGCAGGTTGCTTGGGGCGGTGTCTTAGTCAGGGTTTCTATTCCTGCACAAACATCATGACCATGAAGCAAGTTGGGGAGGAAAGGGTTTATTCAGCTTACACTTCCACGTGGCTGTTGATCACCAGAGGAAGTCAGGACTGGAACTCAAGCAGGTCAGGAAGCAGGAGCTGAAGCAGAGGCCATGGAGGAATGTTCCTTACTGGCTTGCTTCTCCTGGCTTGCTCAGCCTGCTCTCTTATAGAACTCAAGACTTCCAAGCCCAGAGATGGCACCACCCACAAGGGGCCCTACCCACTTGATCACTAATTGAGAAAATGCCCCACAGCTGGATCTCATGGAGGCACTTCCCCAACTGAAGCTCCCTTCTCTGTGATAACTCCAGCCTGTGTCAAGTTGACACACAAAACCAGCCAGTACAGGCGGGGTAGTCTTTGAAGGATTGACCCTCTTTGGGGATTTAGTCTGTGTTCTCTGCCATCTAGTCAGCCTTGATGTAAGATCCCCTACCTCATGCTCTGACCGCTACCACCACCACTACCATGGTGAATGGAGGACCCTCTGAAACCATGAGCCCAAATGAGCCCTTCCTCCTTACATAGCTTCTGTTAGAAGAACAGACTAGCAAGAAAAATAATGCAGTACAGAGTTCTCATAGATCATTGGGATTCTGGGTCAATGGGTCCTCATCTACTGAGCTGACGTTTATTGTAATGAGATTTGTCCCAAAGACCCTGGAATATAACTTTAATTCCCACTAGTTTCTCCAGGTTCCTACAAACATTGGGAGAATTGTTGAGATATATTCATGCCCTGTACGAACTTTGTTTCTTTTTTGTGTATAGGCACAGCATACTTGTTCTCTGTCTTGGGGAAGGGTGTGTGACAATTGTGTCTGCCAGAGCACATGAGGAGAAGCAACAGGACAGCCACATGTTCTTGGGTTTCTGTTCCTTTTTCCTTTCATTGTATGCTCAAGAGAAAGACATGGTGGGCACAGAATAGAAAGTTCCACGTTTTATCTCATTAAAATCACAGCAATGCCTCCCTGGGAGACCCCCCCCCCCCAAAGGACTCTGACTACTGTCTCCATTGCCAGGGAAGTTAGGTGCTTGTTTCTTTTATCTTTGCTGAAGGCTAGGAAGGCCTTGGGGGAGAAAGAATAATACTTTCTATGTTTGCTTAGGGTCCTTTTCCCGTGAGACACTTCTAGCCTCTTTACATTAATGGCTGCCTGTGACTGAGGTGCTGAGGGCAGGAATGAGACTGGGAGAGACTGCTGCTTGGACACTGGGGTGTGGAGTAGACATTCCTGTGTATCTCTGTCTAGGACTTGACTGAGAGGGAGGAAAGGATTGTCCTCAAGGATCCTGCATCGGTATCCCCATGGTGTACTGTAACCCTGCCTGTCGCTTTACTGCCAAAATGAGCAAAGAGGGAGTGTGAGGCAGAGCAGAAACTCTTTGGATCTTAGCATCTCTCCCAGTCTCTCTGTCTCTCTTTGACTCTCTCTGTCTCTGTCTCTCTAACTCTCTCTGTATGTCTCTGTCTCTGCCCCTCCCCCCACCCCCTTTCTGTATGTTTGGTCCTGTGTAATCAAGTGTGTGGAGATCAGAGGTTTGCTGGGAACTGAACCTGGGTTCTCTACAAGAGCAGTAAGTGTTTTTTTTTTTTTTTTTTTTTTTTTTTAATTACTGGATATTTTCTTTACTTACATTTCAAATGTTTTCCCTTTTCCAGGTCTCTACTTCAGAAACCCTCTATCCCCTTCCCCCTCCCCCTAGTAAGTGCTCTTAATTGCTGAGTAGTTTCCCAACCCCCAACACACCTTAAGAAAAACTTCAATGTTGTGGCATTATAGTACTCTTTTTATGTGTAAATGCACTTAGATGAGCACACGGTTAAGGTTAGGGTTAGGCATCATGCTACAATTGGTTGCGTAACTCTTTGCTTTTGTTTTGGTCAAGCTGCCTGCAGTGTTTAGCAGAGTAGTATGCACCTCAGCGCTGAGGGGCTTGGCAGGCGGCAGCATGGAGCAGAGAGGGCTCTGCAGGCATCCACGTGGGGCTGGGGAGACATTGATACAGAAGACTTTACCGTGGAGGCTGCACCATGCAGCTGAGGGGTGTGTCAAACTGAACAGTGAAACCAACGCTGCTGCAGGCTGAGGGTAATGGCGGACTTCCCTGTGAAGGAACAGGGCGTGGCAAGCTGTGCCACTTGGTTTGGGATGATCTATCCTACCGTGGCTGCACAGCAGAGCCATCCCAGGATGCCTGCAAGACTATGTCTCCAAGTTCTCTGTGGGCTTATGAAACAGGACATCTTAGATGTAGACCTCTCACACCCACTCTCTCATACTGGTTTTCCAGTTGGCTCTGGTTTTACCAGTTTCCCAGAGACTTTTGTCTTACTCTTTTCTAGGAAGCAAAATGTCATATGGTTGGAATATGAAATGTCCTCACAGGTTTGTGTGTGCTACGTCTGGCCACACTGGCATGGGAAGGTTGTGAACTTTTACCAGATGGAGCCTCACTGGAGAGAGCCAGTCACTTGGTGTCTTAATCAGGGTTTCTATTCCTGCACAAACACCATGACTAAGAAGCAAGTTGGGGAGGAAAGGGTTTATTGAGCTTACACTTTCTACATTGCTGTTCATCACCAAAAGAAGTCAGGACTGGAACTCAAGCAGGTCAGGAAGCAGGAGCTGATGCAGAGGCCATGGAGGGATGTTTCTTACTGGCTTGTTTCCCCTGGCTTGCCCACTTTCTCTCTTATAGAACCCAAGAGTACCAGCCCGGGGATGGTACCACCCACAAGGGGCTGGGCCCTCCCCACCTTGATCACCAACTGAGAAAATGCCTTATAGCTGGATTTCATGGAGGCACTTCCCCAACTCAAGCTCCTTTCTCTGTGATAACTCCAGTCTGTGTCAAGTTGACACCAAACCAGCCAGTATACTTGGGGATGGGTCTTGAGGGTTGTATTCTGGTTCTCATTTCTCTTCCTGCTTGGTACAGTAATGTGACCAGTAGCCTTGTGCATTCCTGTTGCAGAGAAGAGCAACTCAGTTGCATGCCTGCCCTGCCATGACAGACTGTCTCCTCCGAACTATGAGCCCACACAAACCTCTCCTCACTAAGCTCTTTCTGTTGGTATTTGTCTTAGTCAGGGTTTCTATTCCTGCACAAACATCATGACCAAGAAGCAAGTTGGGGAGGAAAGGGTTTATTTAGCTTACTTCCACATTGCTGTTCATCCCCAAAGGAAGTCAGGACTGGAACTCAAGCAGGTCAGGAAGCAGGAGCTGATGCAGAGGCCATGGAGGGATGTTCCTTACTGGCTTGCTTCTCTTGGCTTGCTCAGCCTACTTTCTTATAGGACCCAAGACTACCAGCCCAGGGATGGCGCCACCCACAATGGGCCCTCCCGCCCTTGATCACTAATTGAGAAAATGCCCCACAGCTGGATCTCATGGAGACACTTCCCCAACTGAAGCTCCCTTCTCTGTGATAACTCCAGCCTGTGTCAAGTTGACACACAAAACCAGCTGGTACAGTATTTTTATTTTTATTTCGATTGTTGCAGACACTAATTTACGAAGTAACCGTCGATTGATGCCTGATCATCACAGTGTCAAGAGGGTTTGTGTATATGGCTCTGGAAAAGCTCCATCCATTAGCTGGGTATTATGCATATTATAATAAAGAGCTGCCCCGGACCACAACCTGCAATTGAATTGACTGACTAACAGCTTCTACTGACAGAACGTACTAACTCTTTTATTTTTTTGTACAAAGTGACAGAAACAATTAACTTATTTGACCCAAGATCCATAAAAACACCCTCATGAGCTGTAGAAAAATTGGTGATAATATATTTATACATTGTTTTTGTTTTGTTTTTCTGTATGTTTTCAGTTGAGGCATTGTGAAAATGAGTTCTGAAGTATTTAGTGTCTCCTTTTCCCATCTCTTTTGATGGGGATTGTTGTGTTTATAAAAAGATAAAGAGGGGAGGGGGATATGTTTTGGTGGAGGTGTAGTCAGGTATGGGGTAATGGGGTGTCTTGGCAGGCCCATGCTGAGGCATCCCTTCCTCCTGAGGGACCTGCCACAGAATAGAGTTTATTCAGGTTTATTCAGGGCATGGGGAGGGGAGTTGAGAGGGTAGTAGATGCAGAGAAAGGCAAGAGAGAGAGAGAGAGAGAGAGAGAGAGAGAGAGAGAGAGAGAGAGAGTGCTTGAGCAGAGAAGTAGAGGCCAGCCATGAGCAATTGGAGAGAGAGGGGGAGGACAGAGCAGGAGCAAGAAGTCAAGAGTAAGAGAGAGCTGAGGGGGCAAGTGGCCCCTTTTATAGTGAGTCAGGCATACCTGGCTGTTGCCAGGTAACTGTGGGACAGAGCTTAGGCAAAATGCTAACAGAGATGGCTCAACAAGGGCAGGAGAGAGTTGTGAGATGGTGAGACGGGTGTCAGAGTGGCAGCTGCTGTTTGTCTTGCAGGGTGCACTTGGGCTTCTGTTTGCTCCAGGGTAAAATGGGAGTGTAACCCTGTTCCCTGGTGTGGGAGGAGTCAACGTGATGTGCTGTGTACGAGGCACTCACAGCTCAGTGTATGGAAGGTTGGCTTCCCTTGCTTCCTGTGCTCCATACATGTTAGAAAGCGCCGGAAACAGAGGCTTCCTAATGACCTATGGTAGCAATTATCACAGGAGCAAGAAGAAGGCAGGGCAGGATAATTCAGCTTCTTGCCTTCTATGTGGCAATAAGAAACTCATGGTATATGATCTGATTTCTTTCAAGATGAGAAAATAAAATTGTAGATGAGGTAGAGCAAGCTCTGTCCTAAAGCATGCCAATTAGAGTGAAGTGTTTGAAGTCTGAATATTCTAAACATCTTAGTGAATGGGCTTTTCTTCTCTTCAGAGTGGGTTTCTGGATCTGTTACCTCGTCAATTTTATGGATTTTTTTTTTTCTTGGATGACATCGAACGACGCTGAGGAAATAAATTTGTAACCCTGCTTGGGTTTAAGGAGGACCCAACATTCATTATTGTTGTAGTTAGTTTTAGTTTTTAATTACCAACTTAACACAGCCTAGACTCACCTGACAGGAGAGATTTAATTGAGGAACTGCTTAGATAAGACTAGCTTGTGGCAATGTCTATTTCGAATTGTCTTGATTAAATATCTTGTTAAATGATGCTGGAAGATACAGCCCACTCTGGGTGGCATCATTACCTAGGCAGGTGGTCTTCACCTGTATAAGAAAGCTAGCTGAGTATGAACCTGTGTAAGCCAGCTAGCCAGCCAGCCAGCCAGCCAGTCTACCAGCCAATCTGCCAGCCAGCCTGTCTACCAGCCAGTCTGCCAGCCAGCCTGTCTACCAGCCAGTCTGCCAGCCAGCCTACCAGCCAGTCCACCAGCCAGCCAGCCAGCTAGCCAGCCAGCCAGCCAGCCAGCCAGCCAGCCAGCCAGTCTACCAGCCAGTCTACCAGCCAGTAACATCCTTCATGGCTTCTGCCTCAGGTTCTTGCTTGAGTTATTGCTTTGACATCCCTCCACAAAGGGCTGTGACCTCAAAGCCAAATAAATCATTTCCTCCCCTAGTTGATTTTGGTTAGAATGTTTTATTACAGCGACAGAATGGAACTAGACAATTATTCTGGCTTTGTTTGCTCGAGATGGCATCTTACTGTGTAGCCCAGGCTGGTCTTGAACTCCCGACCCTTCAGCCTGTTATCACACAGCTGGAATTAGAGGGGCAGTGCATACCCAGGCTTGATTATTCTGGTTTTGAAGCTAGAGGGGGAGGAGTGGAAAGGGACAGAATGAAAGTGGAGCCCAGATGCAGAGAACAGATGCAGATGCAGAGATGGGGAAGTGCTTTGTCCTGGGACTCGTTCCCCTCCCCACGGGCATTTGCTCTTCTGTCAACTCTGGTTTTGTGGGCAGAGAGGATAATGAGCCATCTCAAGAAACGTGTCACTGTTCCTTTTAAAAACCATTACAAACATGGTGGCCATTTCCTCTCCACAAAGGTGATGCCCTTGCCTTGACGCTTGGCACTGTGCCTTGGATCACTGGACGGCTTTTTGTTTGTATGAATGGTCCAGGCATTTGATTCAGTCTTGTGTGCAGTCTAAGGAAATCGCAGCACATGTGGTGACCGCCTGCTCTCAGTGGTGGATCCGTGGCTGTTTCCTCTAGACTTAACATGACCTGAAGTCTTTGGTGTGGGGATGCGGTTGCTCTAAAGGCCCTGGCTGCTTACGTTAGCTTAAGTGTCAACTTGAGAGAATCTAGAATCTCCTGGGCGAGGGGCCTCTGAGCACACTCATGGGGGGGGGGCGGGGGTTATCTTACTTGCTTTAATTGTGGCAGGAAGACCTGCCCACTGTGGGTGGGGCCATCCTCTGGCTGGGATCCTGGCCAGTGTAAAAGCAGAAAGGGAGCTGCTCAGTCACAAGCATTCATTGCTCCCTGCTTCCTGTGCTTGCGAGGTGGTCAGCTCCCTCAAGCTCCTGAGGCTGCCGCTTGCCAGAAGGTAGACTTCCTTCCTTAGGTTGCTTTTGTCATAGTATCTTCATTACAACAATAGGAAAATGACCAGCCAACTGTCCTCTGGAGATGGGCCCCAACCCCTCCCCCCCTTTCTGACAAAAAACTATTCGAGAGTTTACTGAAGTCATCACTGCAGGGAGGTGGATCCCGAGCAGTACCAGGGCGTCTCGGTGGCAGCATCTGTGAAAGGTCCTTTCTTGGATCCGCACGGGTGCCTGTGGCTGGAGGTGTCCAGGCACAGTGTGATGAGCAGTCCTGATGGAGTGTGAAGCAGCCCCAGGACCAAGCCCACCTCTGCTGTTCACTTTGCTCGACGCACTGTTACTGGGCGCCCTTCTTGCCAGCAGCTGGGCATCCTGTTTCACCAAGAGGAAAAGCAGACCCAGTGGGTCCAGGTGGCAAGGCTCATGTTCAGAGTCAAGATGGATTGAAGAGCAACATGGGAAACATCCAAGGAGGAGCTGCCGGTCAGGTACAATCACTGACCATCTCCAAATCCCCACTGTACACCACCCTGCAGAGAAATGCATTGGGCAGGTCTCTTTTCTTGTTTTTTTTTTTTTTTTTTTTTTTTTTTTGTACCACAGTTCTGACTGTTTCCTCATAAGTAAGACATGATCTTAAGTTGGTACGCCACTTCTCTAGAATGCCCAGCCTAAGATCCCAAGGCTGTATTTATGCCTGCCACCCTGTTACGGCTCTCTATCTTGAGCTTTCTATCAGCTCCAAGTGCTTTAGTTCCTGCTGCAGCAAAGAAGTGTGGGGCTTCCTTGGACCTCCTCCCCCTTGCTGGACCGGGAGATGAGACAGCTTATTGGTTTGTGTGTCTTCCTCACCAATGTCTCTTTTCTGCCCTTTGACCTCAGCCTTATCTGGGTGTACTGATTCACTGGTCTGTCCATGGATCCTAGGCTTCTAGCCTCACCTCTCTCAATTTATCTTCTATTTCTGCATCCCACCTTAACATCTGTCTGCCTTCCTGTCTTAGGTAGGGTTTCTGCTGCTGTGATGAAACACCATGGTGGAAAAACAAGTTGTCGAGGAAAGGGGTTTATTTGGCTTACGCTTGTACATCACTGTTCATCATCGAAGGAAGTCAGGACAAGAACTCAAGCAGGGCAGAGATATGGAGGCAGGAGCTGATGCAGAGGCCACAGAGAGGTGCTGCTTACTGCCTTGCTTCTCATGGCTTGCTCAGCCTGCTTTCTTATAGAACTCAGGACCAGCAGCCCAGGGATGGCACTGCCCACAGTAGGCTGGGCCCTCCCTCATTGATCACTAATTGAGAAAATACTCTACAGCTGGATCTCATGGAGGGAGGCATTGTCTCTTACTCAAGGCTCCTGACTCTGTGATAACTCTGGCTTGTGTCAGGTTGACCTAAAATGATCAGGACACTTCCTTCACCCCACTACACTGTTATTTATGTATTCACTTTTTCGAGATAGGGTTTCTCAGTGTAGCCCTGGCTGTCCTGGTACTCACTCTGTAGACCAGGCTGGCCTTGAACTCAGAAATCCACCTGCCTCTGCCTCCCAAGTGCTGGGATTTAAGGCATGCGCCACCACTGCCTGGCAACCACACTGTTATTATGATGGATATAAATAAGCCAGGCAATCCTCCCCCTGTGCTAACTACACTTCTGGCAACATTTTCTCTGTCCTAAAGCTATTTCTCTTGGGTCTCCCATTTGCTCCAGAGGGCAGTGGGCCTTGACCTATACCACACACCTGTGGACACCAGGACACCATTCTTTGTTCGTCTTAGGTCCTGAGGACCCTTCTGTCCTTGGGTCAATGTTCTCCATGCTTGTGTGTCTCCCAAAATATTATACTTGAATATAGCTGTCGTCTCTCCCCTCGACTAAGCTTCTTGGGGAGAAGAGAGACAACCCTATTTATATTTCTTTTTATTTTTTAAAGGCAAGATTACATAATAAATGCAAATCAAATATATTTAAGAAATAATTTTTGTTTTGTTTTGTTTTAAATTATCAGTTTATTGCTTGCCTAACTCTAACTGTACCCTCCAGCTTGATGCTTTTCAAAGTCTTCTCTTGAAGAATATTTGGAATATAGCCTATTGCAAATGGTAATTACCATCTTTATTTTTAATGAGACAGGATCTCATGTAGCATAGGCTGGCCTCAGACTCTCTATGTAGTTGTCTTAGGGTTTTACTGCTGTGAACAGACACCATGACCAAGGACAACACTTAATTGAGGCTGGCTTATAGGTTCAGAGGTTCAGTCTATTATTATAAAGGTGGGAGCATGGCAGCATCCAGGCAGAGCTCTACATCTTCATCTGAAGGCTGCTAGCAGAAGACTGACTTCCAGGCAGCTAGGGTGAGGGTCTTAAAGCCCACTCCCACAGTAACACACCTACTCCAACAAGGCCACACCTCCAAATAGTGCCACTCTCTGGGCGGAGCATATATAAATCATCACTGTAGTCGACATTGGCATTAGATTTTTTGATATTCCTCCCTTTATCTCCTAAGTGCTCAGGTATAGTCTTGTGCACTCTCATCATGCCCAGTGTGTGTGGTGCTGGGGGGATCGAATCCAGAGCTTCCTCCATGCTAGGCAAGCACTCTGTCAACTGAACTGTATACCCAGCTCCAGTTATTGTCATTTATTGTTATTAATAGTAGATAATTTTGTGAGCAACGTAATCCTAGGATTCAGTACCTTTGGGTCAATCTAGTTAAAAATCTGACAACAAAAATCAGGCTCTCACACCACAACAGGCTGTATATTACAGTACAGATCTTGTAAACTCCTCAGGCTTTGATTTTTCCCAGGTGTCACTAGGGCAACAGGGTCATTTGGAGGATTATCTCATATTATTACTACGTTTGTAAATAGTGCCTATTGTAATAGCACAGTGGTTTGAGTAAGAATGACCCACATAATAACAACAGCAAGCACATTTGAATGCTTGGTCATCAGGGAGTGGTACTTGTTGAGAAGAATTAAGTTGAGTGGCCTTGTTCGGGTGGGTGTGGCTTCGATAGAGGAAGTGTGCCACTGGGGGTGGGCTTTGAGGTTTCAAAAGCTCAAGGTGTGCCCCAGTGTCTCTCTCTCTCCATGCTGCCTGTGGGTCCAGATGTAGAACTCTTAACTCCTCCACTGGCACCATGTCTGCCTACAGGCCACCATGCTTCCCACCCTGATGATACTGAACTTCTGAAAGCGTAAACCACAGCCAATCAGGTGTTCTCCTTTGTAAGAGCTGCCCTGGTCCTGGTGTCCCTTCACAGCAGTAGAACTCTCACTTACTCAGATGGCTTATCTCCCTTGTCACCTGAGTAGATTTAGAATCACCATGGAGACACACTTTGGGGAATCCTTTTGGAAAGATTTCACTCTGGAGAGAAGGCTACTGAGATGTCCGTGGCACCATCCTATGGACTTGGGTTCTGGACAAAATAAAAAAGGGAAATGAGCTGAGCCCCAGTGTTGAGCACTCCTCTCCTCCTTACTGTGGATCATTGTGAGCAGGTGCCAACACACCCTCCCGCCGTGTCTCCCGTCCACAATACATTGTATGCCCTTGAACCATGACCCAGAATAGACCCTTTCTCCTTGATATCGTTTTTACTACAAGAAAAATAACGAGAAACTGAACGAGCATTAGCCACAAGCACAGACCTGGAAGAGCGCTTAGGCGTTCAGAGGCTACTTAGAGGGTCTTCAGCTTACGTCTTTGTTTTTTTTCTTTTTCTGCTTAGGTTGGTTTGCACTCAGCTTCCTGCTTCAGATAAATGGAGAGGGGCTGGCTTATTGGTAGGGAGAATGCAGAGAAACCAGGACGCCTGAGTGAAGGGAACATTTCACATGTCATAATAGACAGACAAAGTTATTTTCTGTCATGGCAATGGATTGGCTGGGATGAACTTTGGCGGCTGGTGACAGTGACAGGCGGAAGGGACAGTCTTCCACTTGACCTTTTTACAGCGCGCCAGCTCGAGCCATAATTTGGAATCCATTGTTATTGACAGGCTTGGCAGAGCATGGACTTGACAGGAGCTTGCCAGAGGGAGACGGCGAACCAGGAGCAGCACCAGCAACACTGTCAGCCTCAGAGTGTAGGAAGGACTTCCACATGCCCAAGGGTGGCTTGAAATGATGGCTCCGCCAGCACACTTAGCGTAAATTAGCTCCTTGGGGAGTTTGTTTTGAAGCAAGATTTGTTCATAATGAGTTGTAATTGTCAAAAGCTTGGTTCTTCTGTCACCCCCACTTGCACTGGTTTGTCACCCCGACTGTCAGCTTTTGTCTTCCTTGTCAGGGCTGCGGTGGGATGGTTTCTTCTCATCTTTTCTATCCCTTTATTTTTGCCTTTCTCTGAGGTTTGCTCCCTCCCTGTACTTTCTACCACAGGGGCTTTCCCTGAGAGTCCCTCGTGCTAGAGTGGGTTGTGCTTTTCTTCGGGGACTGCTTCAGGGCAGGATCAGTTCTGGGCATGGTTGGGGTTAGGGGTGGCCAGTGGGCTTGGTAGAGGAAACTCCTCTTAAGAACCAGTGTGACCGGGCAGTGGTGGCGCACACCTTTAATCCCAGCACTTGGGAGGCAGAGACAGATGGATTTCTGAGTTCGAGGCCAGCCTGGTCTACAGAGTGAGTTCCAGGACAGCCAGGGCTACACTGAGAAACCCTGTCTCGAAAAACCAACAAAACAAAACAAAACAAAAAACAGTGTGTCCCTCCTTCTGACACTGCCCCCATGGACCCCTCTCATTAGCTTTGCAGGGGCCAGCCTAGGCAGTTAACCATGAGAAAGGGTCTGCCATTGTGTGAGTCTGGCCCTGCTTCCAGCTTTTTTCTCAAGCCTGATATGTCATGATGGACAGACCACATCTCTGAGTGCAGCATGCCTGCTCTGCTTTCCTGCCAGGCCCATATGAGAAGCCACGAGAGGATGCAGATAGCTTGTTGATAGAAAGAGCTTTGTCATGGGCTTTGACTAGACAGGCTTGGATAAATGTTCCTGCATACACACATGATGGTAGTACATGCCTTTAACCCCAGGACTGGGGGCAGAGGCAGGCAGTTCTCTATGAGTTCAAGGCCATCCTGGTCTACAGAGTGAGTTCCAGGACAGCCAGGGCTACACAGGAAAACCCTGTCTTGAACACCCCCAACCCTGCAATCTGCTTTTTAAAATGTCATAGTACAAATGGAAAGGGAAAAGAGTTAGATAGAAAAACAGGACAGAAATGAAACAGGTTGTGGAAGCGTGAGGCATCTAACAAGACCGTTTGGCTCTGTGCTCCGAGCAGGTGAGTCTCCTCTGCTTAAGCAGAATGGGGAGACCAAGAATCACACCTTCAGAATGGGAATCCATTTATACTGTAGGGTGAATGGAGGCCTGGCTCTTCCTCTTTTTATCACATGGGCTCAGGGAAGCAGCAAAAGCTTGACCTCGGGGCCAGGGGTCAGGGGTCAGGGGTAGCTGTGTGTGCAGCTGGCAGTTCTGAGAGAATTTGCCTTACAAATTCCCACCTCATTTGGCTCTACTACCAAACAACAACAACAACAACAACAACAACAACAACAACAAAACAAACCAATCAAGCCAGACAGACAGCAAATGTGCTTGAAAAGTTCTGCTGAGAAACCGGATGCCCTGGGAAGCTCCCTCCTCACACAGAGAGGGGAGTTCTATCCTCCCTGCAGTCCCAATGCTGGCTTGTGCTTAGCGGAAGCTTGACTTCAAGGAGCTCAGGCACAGCCTACCCAGGACAGCCTTCATGGGGGAATCACAGTTCTGTGTGGTTGGGGATCCTGACTACATGCTCCCTGCCTGGTTACGGGGCCCAGGGGCAGGTTCTCCTGGTTCCAGTGCTGGGAACTGAACCTGGATCCAATGGAAGAGCAGTGAGTGCTCTTAACCTCTGAGCCCCTTCTTCAGTCCATATTTTTTTTGTAAGGAAGGAAAAACAATCTTGAAAAGTTAATAGAGAACTGCACATGTTGGTGCCCAGCTGTCCTCTTTTTTTTTTAAAGATTTATTTATTTTATTTTATGTATATGCATACACTGTAGTTGTACAGATTTTTTTTTGTTTGTTTGTTTTTTTGAGACAGGGTTTCTCTGTGTAGCCCTGGCTGTCCTGGAACTCACTCTGTAGACCAGGCTGGCCTCAAACTCAGAAATCTGCCTGCCTCTGCCTCCCAAATGCTGGGACTAAAGGCGTGCGCCACGACTGCCTGTTTTTTTTTTTTTTTTTTTTTTTTTTGAGCCATCATGTGGTTGCTGGGAATTGAATTCAGGACCTACCACTGCTTACTCCAGTCGGCCCCACTTGCTCCAGCCCTGCTCACTCTGGCCCAAAGATTTTATTTATTTTTATATCTAAGTACACTGTAGCTGTCTTTAGTCACACCAGAAGAGGGCGTCAGATCTCATTATGGATGGTTGTGAGCCACCATGTGGTTGCTGGGATTTGAACTCAGGACCTTCGGAAGAGCAGTCAATGCTCTTAACTGCTGAGCCATCTCTCCAGCCCCCAGCTGTCCTCTTAGACCTTTCTGGTCGCTGTGACTGAATATCTGAACATAAGCAGCATTAGTGAGAAATGGTTTGTTCTGGCTCACGGTTCCTGGGTCTATCACGGTGGGAGGTACAGCAGTAGGTGCTACAGGGAGCCGGTCACGGCGCATCCGTGATCTGGAAGCAGAGAGAGATGATGCTGGCGTTTGGCTTTTACCTCCTTTTTATTTGTCAATCAGTCAGTGTGTGTGTTTCTACCTCAGTCAAGTTCATCCAATCTAGATAATCCCTGACAGCTTGACAGAGGCATGTCTTCAAGGGATTCTATGTCCTGTCAAACTGGCAATCACTATTAATATCACATGTATAAACCCGGCTCTTAGAGTTGATGCAGGGGAACTCAGTGTTCAAGGGTAGCCTGGGTTGCGCAGAGAGAGAGACTCTGTCTCAGAACAACAGAAGAAACCAGGGCGGAAACAGGGAGAACTGTACTCTGGGTCCTTCAGGACCGTAGCTAAAGCCCTACCTCTTTTGGTGACAGTACATGCTCACTGTGAACCCTGGGCAGGTAGCAGCTCCCCGGTAGACCCAGGTCTGTAGACTGCTAACAGCCTTCCCTGTTCCTACACTGTGCGATGGAGTTGGACACACTAGCCACGGCTAACTTTTCTTACCAAGCCTGCATCTGGCCCAGCTAGGTGTAAGCCATTATTTATGCATGGCCCCATGGCTACGTTAACACTTATTAAAACAGATCTCTCTCATGGTCCATCCAGAGCAAACACTGAAAAGTCCCGACTTCATTCTGGTTTATGACACAACTTGGTCTAGTGATTTTGTTTCATCAGTGATGTCATGGCGCTCCTAGACACTGTCCCTCACACAATGGATCTCTCTTGCCTCTCTCTCATCCGTGGCGGGTGACTTTTGTAACCACTCTGCCTTTCTCCTTCCCTCCCTTCTTCCTCTCTCTTTCCTGGCGGCTGAGTAGGCTATGTCTTCTCACCCAAAGGACCCCTAGTGCATGGTGACAAACTTGCGGTACCTGGTGTCAGTGTCTGAACAACAGCCTGTCTGTGAGTTAGTGGAGTCTGCATCCATGGCCTGCAGGAAGAAGGACATATACACAGAACAAAACACCACTGACTTTGTGTCTGTGTTCTTGTTACTTTAAGCACCCCATTGGCTAGAGAAAAATGTTGCTCTTCCCCTCTACCTGACTCTGCCTTTTCAGATAGCACACCTTTGATGAAAATGGTCACTAGCCAAGACAAGCAAGCACTTAGGTCTTTTCCTGGGGCTTGCATTGTAAGCTCAGGCCCCAGAGGAGCCGAGTGGGAGAACTGCCTAGCCTCTAGCAAGAATGCAGGGATGCTGATCTATGCTGCCCAGCCTGGCTCCTGGACACTCCCACTGCGATACTCAGTCCATCTCCCTGGGTCCATGTGAGCTCTGGGCTCCAGGGACACCTCTCTTTGTGGATACTTAGGGGACAAGGAAGGGGTGTAGCCATGGCCCCATGGCTACATTAACACTTATTAAAACAGATCTCTCTCATGGTCCACCCAGAGCAAACATTGAAAAGTACCGACTTCATTCTGGTTTATAATACAATTTGCCTCTCAGATAACAGAAAAGATGATGTCATTTGGGAGTGGCCAACACAGGAGGAAAGTTCTCTCTATTGATGACATCACTCCCAACACCCTGCACACAACTCACTGATGACATCACTCCA
>JADRCD010202085.1:0-69158 GCA_019843815.1 Montemys delectorum | reverse complement strand
CTCTCTCTCTCTCTCTCTCTCTCTCTCTCTCTCTCTCTCTCTCTCTCCTGCTATTAGGCCTCAAGGAGACCATCAATAGACACAGCATCTTGGTCCTCCGCACCCCATTACCAAATCTGGAGCAAATAAGTGTGTACATAAGCATTTTGCAGCAGTACTAAACACTTTTACCTGTATAAATATATAAGGTTTTTTTTTCAATTTTGCTGCTTTGAAGGCATATTTATTCCTCAAAAGTTAAACTAAATGGGATCTGGGATTTAGGACACTAGAGTCTTCTGTTGAGTCCATGGATATGGATGAATTGTGACATCAAGGGAGCCCTTAGAAGGTACAAAGTAACACTTCCTTTCAGTTTCAATCCACATATAATGATTATGTCCAGTCATCAAAACTTGTTTGAATTGCTGCTAACATTAGAATTCCCCACTTTTTCTATTTAATTATGTTTGAATATAGGTTCTAGATTTTGTACCTTATTAAATTAAATTTCAAGAAGTATCCTCAAATTAATATTTTAATTGTAATCATATAATTTCTCAACTTTATGAAGAAAGCAACTTTTCAATGATAAAGAAAAATCACATCAACAAACATGCCTTAAAGTTTTACCTAAGTAGCAAATTTTGAAGAAATCAACAGGTAGCCCCTGTAATCATTTCCTGTATCTACTGTTGACTAGAGTCCTTTAGATTGTGTGAACATACATGCGTTCATGCAAATTCTCCTATTTTAAAACATCTAATATCTTGGTTTACATTTATTGAGCTTTACTTCTGATTGTTTTGTCAAATTAAATGATTTATTTCCAAAGAAAACTAAGCTAAATACAAAGACATACAGCTCATCGAAAGTTCATAAGTATGTATCAACATTAATTACCTTTTCTGTTTAAGAGAACCAAGGAGATTTCATTCAGAGCACAACAAAAGTGTTCTGCAAATCAGACCACTCTTTTCCTCTGCTTGCAATTTGAATTGTGTTCAACAAGTAGCGCCAGATGGACTCGATGAACACGTTGCGAATTGAGCAATCCTGAGGCAGGGTTTCCAAAGGACAGGCTGAATCATGTCATGCTTTTAATTAGAGAGTCTCAGATAAGTACATTCCAAACAGTGAGAGCAGATGCAGAGCAGGGGACAGAGCCAAGTATCAGCACTAGGCAGGCCACTTCATCCTCTGATTTAAGAGACAACCATAAAAATCATAGCACAGTTTTAGGCCAAATGTCAGGGCTGAAGAGCAGGGATAGCATAGGACAAAGGATGGCTCCAGAAATGAAGAATGCTGAGCACAACACAATAAGAAATACTGCCAAACAATGTCTGTGACTTCAGCTGAAAAGACTTGATGGCTAGAAATTACTCCACAGATGGACAGCATTTTCTGAAGTCTCATTTGCTCACATGTTTAGCATTTGATGCTGGCTATCAACTGGAAACTTGGCCGGAGTGGCTGAGAGAACCCCTCATGGCCTCTCTGTTTGCCCCGGGTTTTTATCTCAACATGTTTCAAGCAGTCAACTTGTTATGCGGTTGCTCAGGGATCCACAAACAAAGATGCTTGGGAGTGAGGCAGAAGCAGGGTTGCTTTCCATAGGCTAGTGTCAGCATTGTGATCATGCCAAGGTCCTGTGCTGACTGTAAGCAAATTGTTCAGAAACCAGAGATGAGCACACATGTCTCAGTGGGAGGGCGAAGTTACATTGTTAAAAAGCATGGATTGGGGGAGGAAGGCTTTTTCAGTCCTTTTTAGCCAAGAAAACATCATACTACAAATATAAAAAGTTAAAGTGATTTCAGATTCGTCACCTAGCAAATTGTAAGGTATATATGACAATGGCGTAAAGCCATCCAAATATATAAACTAATATAGTCAGTCTCCATATCCCCCTGGAGAAGTCCTAACCCTATCCTACCCCACCCCCCTTTTTAAGGTCTCCAGCTAGTCCCAAAGATGTTCCTTATGGATCCATTCTCTCTCCCAGCCTTCTCCTCCCCTGAAGTCGTCACTTCCTGCAGCTAGGCAGTAATTCCAGCAGAGGAAGGGGACATTGACCCACCCACAAAACTTTAAACCCAAAATTTGTCCTCCCTACCTGATGTGCAGGGATAAAAATTGAGATAATAGCCAACCAATGACTGGCCCAACTTTAGACCCATCCCATGGGAGAGAGTCAACAACCCCTGACACTATTAATGATATTTTGCTATGCTTACAGTGAGGAACCTAGCATAACTGTCTCCTAAGAGGCTTCATCCAGCAACTGATAAAAACAGATGCAGAGACCCACAGCCAAACATCAGGCAGAGTTTAGGGAGGCTTGTGTAAGAACTTAACCATCTAAATGGGTTAAAGACACCACAAGAAGACCTAAAGAGTCCACTCATTTTGGCACATGTTGGCTCACAGAAACTGAACCAGCAACCAAAGAGCATATAGGGGCCAGACCTAGGCCCACGACACATTTGAAGATGCGCAGCCCAGTCCTCATGCGGGCTCCTTAACAAGTAGAGAGGAGGCTGTCTGGGTCTTTGTTGACTGCCACTGAATCGCTTTCCCTTAGCTGGACTGCCTGGTTCAGCCTCAGTAGGAGAGGATGAGCTCAGTCATGCAGTGACTTGCTGTCTGAAGTCAGGGGTGGTACCCAAGCAGGGTTGGGGGTGGGTTCTCCTTCTCTGAGAAGGGGAAGAGGTAATGAGGGGAGGGATTTATGAGGGTGGGACTGGGAAGAGAGGAAGGAGGGGGCTGTAAACAGTATGTAAAGCAAATAAATGAATAAACAAACTAATATATTCAACTTAATACTGTATATTTTCAAATAACTAAGTAATGTGTGTGGTATAGTAACTCAGGCACAACTCTTCAGGCCTTTGAGTTGTCCGATACACAAATTCTCAAAAAGTTGCAGAGGAAAGTATATAAAATTGAGACTTTAACCAACAAACAAGAATCTGTGGATCAAAGAGACCTGAGGGCTCAGCACAACCTAAGGCAGTCATCGCCAGAGGAAAAGTGTCAATTACACTCCAGCTGTGATAAGTTCCCGATTGTTGTCCTTGAGGACCTGGTTCCTAAGCATGAGATTGATCAACCATACGATGCCTCCATGGAGAGGCGATCTGGACAACGAGCAAGAGTTTACATTAGAAAAACAAAGTTCATGGAATTTCACCAAAAAGGGTCAAAAGCAAGATCAACATGATATGATATTTTCATACTTATCTCAAAACAGCTAGAAGATAGGATTCTTAATGTTAAAGAGAGAGAGGTATGTGAACTGATTTTTACATTATGCAACTTGTACATGTATAAAGACATTATCCAGTACCCCATTCATGTGTACAGCTTCTGAATTTTTATGTTATCCATTAAAGCATAAAATGTTAGAGCTCACATTTCATTACTAATTTTACAAGGAACAAGAATTGTGCCACAATCAGCTGTAATATAAATCACCTACAAATATCATTTGCAGATTAATGAATATATCTAATGAAACAAAATTTCTGCAATGTGTGCTATTGATTAAAATGATGTGTGTGTGATAAGATGACGTATGGGATAAGAGGCTAACATAATCATAATAGCCAGAAACTGGAAACAGCCCAGATGTCCTTCAACTGAAGAATGGATACAATAAATGTGGTTCTTTTTCACAATGGAATACTATTCAGCTATTGTAAAGGAAGACATCATGAAATTTGCAGGGAAATGGATGGAACTAGAAAATATTATCCTGAGTGAGGTAACACAGATCCAAAAGTACATGCATGATATGTACTCACTGGTAAGTGGATATTAAATACCTTTTGCAGGGAGGAATGTCAGGAAAGAGAAGCTTACTGGCTAATCCCTCTGCACTCATAGGTGCCTCATTAGCATAGAGAACTCTGTTTTGAGCCTATGTGACCGTAAGACATGTTTCTTTTATGTTTCTTTTATGGCACATGTTCTAAATCAGGAGTCTGGCAGGGAGCAGGGAGTCACCTAAGCCTCAGATGTGTGCCCACCAAATCTCCAGGTCTCAACCTACTCTACTGTACCAAACTTCCTGGCATGGTTTTAAGTCCCACATGCAGCTACTGGGGTGTGGGGATAGGGGGAACCTCGAGAAAGTCCAAGAGACCTGGGATGTGAGGAGCTCCCAGAACTCAATGGGGGTGACCTTAGCTGAAACAGTGGAAAGACAGAACCTGAAGGGACCACTTCAAGTAGTTAAACAGGGCCCCCAGTGGAGGAATAGAGACATTAACCCACCTTTCAAATTTTTGACCCAGAGTTGATCTTGTCTAAAAGAAATTCAGGGACAAAAATGAAGCAGAGAGTGAAGGAAAGACAGACCAGTGACTGGCCCAAAGTGGGATCCATTTCATTGGCAGGCATCAAACCATGACACTGTTCTGGATGCTATGTTGTGCTTGCAGACAGGAGCCTAGCATGGTTGTTCTCTGAGAGGCTCTACCAGCAGTTGACTGAGATAGATGCAGATACTTACAGCCAACCGCTGGGCTGAGGTCAGAGACCCCTATGGAAGAGTTAAGAGAAGGATTGAAGAAGCTGAACGGGATTGCAACCCCATAGGAAGACCAACAGTATCAACTAACCTGAACCCTTAGGAGATCCCAGAGACTAATCACCAACCAAAGAGCATAGAGAGGCTGGTCTGAGGTCCCTGGCACATATGTAGCAGAGGACTCCCTTGTCTGGCCTCAGTGGGAGAGGATGCTCCTAATCCTGTAGAGACTTGATGCCCCAGGGAAGGGAGATGCCCAGCCTGTGTGTGGTGGGGAGGAGGCTAGCAACCTCTCAAAGGTGAAGGGGATGAGGGGTGGGGTGAAGAACTCTGGAAATAGAGACCAGGATGGGGAGCAACAATTGGGGTGTAAAGAAATAAAATAATTAATTGTAAAAATGTCTAAGTCTGAGCAATCCTGAAGAATCAATGTAAATTGTTATTTAGAAATACAGAGAAGAGAGACAGGAAGGATATAAGCACATTGCTCCTATGGAATGAGGAAAGAAGGCACAACCAATTTCTGCTTTGGTCAAATGGCATGTAGAAGCAGCTTGTGTACAAACATAACATTGCTAAAAATACACAAAAGCAGTAAAAGATAAGCCTAGACATCCACCGAGCAGCTGTCTATGTCTGAAGACGCTTCCAGGGTCTTGAGTTAGTGTTGATGCTACTGGGTTTACGTTTGGGGAGTGCTAATGTTGTCTGTTGCACAATGGAGTCTCAGCCCTGTGCTTTACCCTCAGAGAATTTTGCTGAATTGCCAAAAGTAAGGTGTTGGAGAAGAGAAAGCACTGGAAAGGGTTGGTGGTGATTTCTGTGCAAAGCTAGCTGGGAGCTATTTTCAGCTTTGTTGGCCACGTAGTTTCTGTAACAAACCCTTTTTTTTTGTTTTGTTTTGTCTTCCTTTGTAGCCCTTTCTGGAACATAAAATCCAGGATTAGCTCTTGCCGCATTCAGACAACAGTATTAACTTGTAAGCCCTGCAGTGAAGACTGCTGTCTCACCTTCGGCAAGCTTTCGCTTCCTCTCTCCTCTGGAGGGTTTTCATTTAATATAACTTCACCTCTGAAGTTTCTTTTCTTTCCAGACAAGAAGCAATACGTCAACAAGAGCTTTTAAAAGACAAAAGTCAATGAACAAAATGAGAAAAATACAATAATAATTGATAAGAAATACCAACAGATAACAGGAAAATACAAATAAGTAGAAAGGTGAGGTCAGCCACGAAAGGTGGGGAAGCCAGAAACATGTCCCTGAGTGGGTTAAAGTGTGAACTGAACGACTGTCCATATCTAACTCCAGAAAAATCTTAAGATTTGAAAGCCACAGGACCAAGCTTAAGAACAAAACTAATTGATACTAAGCAAAGCCAAGGCAGTCAAATTAACTAAAAGAACAGAGAAGAATGATATACCCTGTTTAAAAATAATGAAAGTTTCTCTGGAGGTTGAAAGCAATCGCAATTGTAATGGCACAAGAGAAGAGATGGAGATGCAGTCTGTGGAGTGTGTTAAGAACAGTGGTCATAGTACATGCAGTATGCACAGTTCTTTTTAAGGAATAGTTTCTGCAGTAGAATCCTCATAAATGGTAATCCTTAGGTGTACTTACAAACAGGGGCCTACCATGACTGTCCAACAAGCAGCTGAAAGAGTCAAATGCAGATATTTACACCCAACCAATGACCCAATAGTGACCCCCGTGGCTGAATTAGGGAAAAGCTGGAAAAAGCTGAGAAGGGGGAGACCCTATAGGAAGACCAACAGTCTCTAACCTGTCCCTGGGATCTCTCAAACACAGAGCCATCAACCAGGCAGCATACACCAGCTGATAGGAGGTCCCCATCACATATACAGCAGAGGACTGCCAGGTCTGGACTCAGCCAGAGAAGATGCACCTAATCCTTCAGACACTTGGGGCCCCAGAGAGTGGGGAGGCTGGGGGGGTAGGGGTGGGAGGGAGCATCCTCTTGGAGATGGGGGGGCTGCAGAGGGGAGGTGTGAGATGTAGAACAGTCAGAAGGTAGACCAAGAGAGGAATAAAGTCTGGACTGTATTTATTAAAGAATGAAAAAATTCTCAATGGCCCCTATTCTTTTCCCTTCAAGCATAGATATCACATCATGAATCTACTTATCTAATATATCCACCCACTCATATGTACCCTTCCACCCACTCACAAATGCATGTGAATGTGTGTGCATTTGTCCTATCTATCCTTGACCAAACTATGAAAGAGTCATCAATTTCAAAAGAAGACATTAGGAAGTCTTAGCAAAGTGAAGCAGTAAGGAAACAGAAGCACTGTGAGGGAAAAGGTGAAGAGAAACATGAAGAGAACAGCCAATCAGGAAAGGGGGAAAAGGAAGATGGGAGAGAGGAGGTGAGGAGAGGGAGATCAGTCGAGGGGACAAGAGGAAAGGGGAAAGAGAAGAAATCATAAAGTCAGAAACAGCAGCTTCCCTGTGGAAGAGTGTCAACGTTAATAGAAGCCGAACAACGAAAGCTCTATTTGTGTTTCGTTTAAATCATTTCCAATCTGGAGAATGGCATTTCTCATCTAATAAATGAAAGAACCTTAGGGAACCAATTTCAAACCTCAGCTTTTAAAATATGATTACAGTGGACATGACTTGTGCCAGATGGAGGTAAGGCTTCCCTGTTTTGTTCTCCTGGGATTCAGTGTGAAGATACACTGTCTCAAATTTGTCGGACTTGAACAGGCACATCTGATTTTCTGGTACCATTTCATAATACCATATTTCTGATAACCATGAAAAGTAAAAAAAAAATGTGACTGATACTGAGTAATGCAGAGTTTATGAATTTTGTTTAATCTAAATCATGTCAGATATAATGGAATTTAAAATCAACTTTTGGTGCACTGAGCAGCTTTTGGTGGTTGGTTTTAGTCGGTATTTGGTTGGTCTCCTTTTCAGTTGATATGGCTGTTTGCTTGTTCAGCCTAAAATGCTTGTCAGTACAGCCTATACACTATAATAACTTCAGCCTGATTTCCACTATGGAGAACGGGCATGCCTCTGATGTCTTCCGCTGTAGTTTGAATGATATCTTCCAGTAACTCTCAAAAATAAGCTAACATGGATCTGAATGAGGGTCAGTTACGGACAACTGAGAGATGCCTAGGAGAGGATCTACATGTATAGTAAGTACATAATGGATTAGCAGCTTTCTTTCTACCAAATCAGGGAACACCCCTCGGGTTCCAGGCTTAAGAGGTGGCCATTTTTGCAGTCTGCCACAGCCTGGGAGGAGTCTTAGACATTGATCTTAGAAGTATACATTAGAGGGCTGGTGAGATGGCTCATTGGGTAAGAACACTGACTGCTCTTCCAAAGGTCCTGAGTTCGGATCCCAGCAACCACATGGTGGCTCACAACTATCCATAATGAGATCTGACGCCCTCTTCTGGTGTGTCTGAAGACAGCTACAGTTAATTACGCTGGAGCGAGAAGGCCAGCAAAGGTCCTGAGTTCAATTCCCAGCAGCCACACACATGATGGCTCACAGCCATCTGTACAGCTACAGTGTACTCATACACATAAAACAAACAATAAAAAAAGAAGTACACATTAGAAAACACTGCATAAAATGTATAGCAACTACAAAAGAAAAACAAATGCTGACCCTGTGCCCCAGAAATACCTTCTAGATAGTCCCCAAAGTATTGTACAACATTCCACTTTCACTTCAGTACGCATAGACCATGTGTCTTTTTTCAAATATACACCTACTAACAATATAAATCACAATGTCCATATCATGACTAAAACACTTCCAAATTGTAAGCTAGCCAGATTCCATCAAAGTTTAATAACTAAACTGGAGGTCATCACACAATGCAGTATACCTCACTACAGAGAAGGAAAGGTCTGTGGCTACACATGGCATTTTGATATGTCATAGAGTAATTCTAAGCAAAGGGTCTCAGACACCAGTGAGTGTCTGACCTAACTTTACTCACCAGCAGAGAGCAAGACATCAGAAGAATTGGCAGTGCTCTGGTTTCTGTTTTAGGGTACAAATATATATTCAGCTTGGGAAAAATCAATAAGATATACATTGAGAAAAAATATATACAGACTTTCTGTGCTTGTTTTTTATACTTTTACTTTAAAAAAAATCATATGAGTGCCATATATAGCCTATAGAAGCCAGAGGTGTTGGATTCCCCTTGAGCTGAAGTTACAGAAAGTTAAGAGCCACCTTATGTGGGTTCCCAGAACTGATCTTTAGTTCTCTGAAAAGAAGGACAGTATATATCTGAACTTTCAGGTCATCCTCATTTTCTTTTAATTTATTTATTTAGTTGTTTATTTACTTTACCTCCCAATCAGATGAAAGCTTTCTCCCTCATCTTCTCTCAGTCCCTACCTCTCACTTCTCCTCTCACATTCACTCTTCCTCCCTTCTCCTCAGAAAGGGGGAGGCCTCCCGTGGATACCATCTAGCCCTGGCTTGTCAAGTTGCAGTAGAATAGGGGCATCTTTTCCTATTGGAGCTAGACAAGACAGACCAGTTAGGGGAAAGGGATCCAATGACGGGCAGAAGTGTCTGACAATCCCTCTGTTAAGAGTCCTACATGGAGACCAAGCTGCACAACTGTTACATATGTATAACTGTGAAAACAAAGCTATGGTGTGAGCTTTCTACCAAATGTAGCTTGCAAAAAGTGTATATGAGCACTGTTTACACAAAATTGTGTGAAAATACCCTTGGCTATAAGCAAGGGGTTGTTGTTGTTGTTGCTGTTGTTGCTGTTGTTGATGTTGTTGTTGTTGTTCTTGTTGTTGTTGTTGTTCTTCTTCTTCTTCTTCATCTTCATCTTCTTCTTTTTCTTCTTCTTCTTCATCTTCTTCTCCTCCTCCTCCTTCTCTTCCTCCTCCTCTTCCTCCTTCTCTTTTCTTCTTCTTCTTCTTCTTCTTCTTCTTCTTCTTCTTCTTCTTCTTCATCTTCTTCTTCTTCTCCTTCTGAAGGGATTTCCCCAAATTGAGCACTGGGTACAGACTTGTAATTCCAGCACTCAACCAGGACATATAGGCAGGTCATCCTCAGCTACATATCAAGTTTGAGGCCATCCTGGGCTGTGTGAGATACTGTCCAGAGAGGGAAAAAGGAAGCTGGATGGAAAGGTAGGTGGGAAGGAGGAAGGGAGAGAGGCAAAGGAGAGGCAAGGGATGGATGGAAGGGGAGGAGAGAGGAGGAGAGAGGAAAGAAGACAGGGGGAAGAGGGACGGAATGAAGGGTTTCTTTAAGGGTAAGAAAGGTTCATGTTCTACCCTTAAGCTACAAACTCCCAAGTCAGTGATTTTAGGTATTTCGCAGAAAATAAGAATCAGGCAAGTCTTACCAACACCTCCCCTCCCCTTCTTTCAAAAGGGCCACAGGGACATCCCTAGTACGATTTTCCAAGTTACTACAACCAGTCAGCCTTCCTGGCTTGAGAGCAGCAGTGACTCCTCCACAGTCCATTGAAGTTCAGCTGAAGAGGGCATGAGGAGGAGTAAGTAGGTGATTCTGGGCCCTGTGTTAGTAGACCCACCCTTATCAATATTCCAGGCCCCTTGAAACAGCATGGAAGCTGTGATCACAATCTGCCTAGGTGTTTTTCTCCTCAATTCTTTTAAAAGCAAGAACTAAAAGAAAGTTGTGTGAGTGTGTGTGTGTGTGTGTGTGTGTGTGTGTGCGTGCGCGCGTGCGTGCACGCCGAGTGTGTTTGTCTTATATGTCAAAACAAGCTACAGAACTGCAGTATTGTGGTAGCTTTTCACATGATCCCTGAACAGTCCCCATGTTCTATGACTCCTTCTGAGGTTATTTCCCTCTGGAACCTTGCTTCCTGTAAATAGCTATAATGACTTTCAGGGTCCAATATTTGACTCACATTATTTGTAATATGTAAGTTCAGTTTGCTAAACATTTTTTTTATTAATCTCTTGGTTTGTTCCTGGTGGGCCTGAGCAAGTGAACAGAATGATGTTCTAAAAGCTGTGTTTGTATTCTGGACATTTTAAAGTTAAGTTTCCTTATGGAAACTCATATTCAGACTGTAAGGTCAGCAGTGCTAATGGGAAAAACAGCATTGGTACTGTTTGTTTAAATTGGAACTAAACACTCCTCTCACACTTGAGTATGCCAAAGCGTCATCCAAAGGCCTGGATTCTCCTTCTAGTTTAGCTATAATCTTCTGATTCTGCCACCAAGGCCTGATTGTGGAGTGAAGTGCTTAACTGTAGCCATTATACCCTCATTAATTAAATGAGTGAGAATTAAAAATAAAATAAAAGAATAAATAAGAAAACAGACACAAAAATCATCTGAGTTCCTTTCATTCTTTCTAGTGCCCGAGGCAGGCATACTAACCAAGCAATAACGAGAGATCAGTGACAGAACTGCCAAGGTTTGTGCACTTCTGGTCCCACAATTGAACCACATCATGTAAGAAACTCTTAGGCTAAGATGGTTTTATTGGTTGTGCTTTAGCACAAGGTTCCACCTGCATCTGATGATGAAGTGAATGCTTCCAAGGACCTCTGATTGGATGTGACCCTTGGCAACATTTAAGGAACCCATAGATTTCTTTTTCTGCCAAGTCATGGATCCAGGAAAAGTTAAGAACCATCAGGACAGTGTGAAAGGAGAGGAAGCAAGAGTACCCCAAGGCCAGAGTAATAGGAGATTTCAGATCTTTTGGCAGCATGAAGTTATATCCTAGGAAAAACGTATGACAATGATTATTGAGCCACTGAGAATAGTCATTGGGAAACCATGGAAAGGAGGAGAAGGCCAGAGGGCTGAAGAGTGGAAAGTCTTGCTCCAGTTTCCAAGACAGAAAGAAGATTGATTTACTGAATTACAGATCAGAGTGTTTGACCAAAAAACTAAAAAAAATAAATCAAGTTGTTTTGTTTTGTTTTGTTTTTCATACTATACCTATATTGATACCCAGGGAAGATGTGGTAACATCACCCTTGCTTGGTTAACTAGCAGGTGTTTCATGACACTCCTCTACTTGATAGGGAGGCCAGTAAGCAGGATATTAGTGCATTAGGTGTTGTTTTAGTTCTGATTTTTGTTGCTGAGATAAAACAATGACAAAAAGCAACTTGGGAACAAATGGATTTATTTAATCTTATACTTTTCATTTTGTCACACAGAGAATGAAGGCAAGAACTAATACGGAGAACACAGAAAAAGGCTGCTTATAGACTTGCTTTATATGGCTTGCTCAAGTAACTCACTCAATCTTCCTTCCTCTCTTTCTTCCTTCCTTTCTTTCTTTCTTCTTCCTTTCTTTCTTTCTTTCATTTGTTCATTCATCTTTCCTTCCTTCCTTCCTTCCTTCCTTCCTTCCTTCCTTCCTTCCTTCCTTCCTATTTGTCCTTCCTTTTTCCTGCCTTCCTTCCTTGCTTGATTTTCTTCTTGCCTTTACTTTGTATTAGTGCTTTGAGGATTTCATGTAATGTATTTCAATTATATTCAGATATTCACTCATATACAGGTGAATACATGTGTCACCCATATATTCTTAGATGTGTGTCCTTCCACTGAAGTGATTGATGGACCAAAAGCTAGACTCTTAAAGAAAACTACATCTCCCTTATAGAGCAGCCATCAATTGTCAATAGCCCCTCAGTGTTGAGTAGGACTTCTTGCCCACCTCCCTCCCATAGCCATGAAACAATGTGGTCCAACTTGAGCTTACACCACTCTTTGTCATGCTGTTACATTTTCTATGAGTTCATATGTGCCACTTCCTGCTATGTCCAGAACACACTTTCATACATGTAAGTTAGTATCATACATCTCTGGCTCTCTCACTCTTCTGCAATAATCCCTGGGCTTTGGGAAGAGGAGGTGTGATATAAATATACCATTTAGGACTAAGAATTCTGTAGTCCCTTATTCTCTGCATCTTAATCCATTGTGAGTCACTGTGTTAATCACCATCTACTGCAAAATGAAGCTTTTCTGATAAGAGCCCAGATATGCATTAATCTATGAGTATAATGATAAGATATTAGAACTCATTTTAATATTAAGTATATTTTGGCAAATAATAGTAGGTTCTCCCCTAAGGCCTATGACTTTCTAGTCATAAGTCCTTGGCCCCATAATGGTGCTAAGTATGGGGTCCATCTTATAAAGTTGACCTTACATTCAATTAAAAAAATGGAATAGTTATATCCATATCATTCATACCTCTTTGCATCAGTGGGTACGTTGTGCCAGACAAGAATTTACTGAAGCTCACAGAGGTCCCACCTGGATAAGACTTACAACTACTTTTCTCCTCTAGTAGCATGTGAGTACTTTCCAGCACCATGAAAGACAGCCAGTAAGGAGAAGCTTCCAGGCCATTTCTAACTTGATCTCTCCATGTTCTACAACTCAAGTATATAGTATCTTTAGCAATAGGGTTTTACCACCAACTTCTGGAGAGTAACCAATATCACTGGCAGTAGTGTGCAATCCTTGGGGTCTGTGATGTCTTTCTGGCCAACAACTTTAAAGAGTAGAGATGTTCTTGGACCCCAACCTGTTATTTATTATTCTGTGATGTTTATAATGGTCACTATCCTAAGCCATAAGTGAATTTTAAATTAAAACTACTTTGAGTTTTAATCTTATTCCATCAAAATGGCTAATATGAAAAATGAGGTCAAATGATGAGGTGTGTGGTTGTAGAAAAATGGAATTCTTACTGCTGGAAGAAATGAACATGGATACATCCATGATGTAAATCAGTATTGAGGTTCCTCAAATAGTTGGAAATTGATATACATGTGATCCAGCTATAGTACTCTTAGGCATACTCCTAAAAGGCTGTGTCATACTATAGGTTTAGATATCTGTTCATTTCTTTGATCTTTGACAATTTCCACATATATGTACAGTGTCCAGGCTGGTCCCACTCCTCCACCTCTTATTGTTAGCTAAGTACAGGACACCTCTGTTTGGCCACCACATCAGAGTCCTATTTGCTTTCTTTTAAAGGTCTTCACAACTGTGTAAACTTTAGGCAGATAAAGCTTGTGTCAGACCCTGAGTAAAATAAACTTAAATTTAAAACAAACTAAAAGTTACAAACAGAGAAATCAATAAACAGTGTAAAAATGAAGAAAACTAGAATTCCTAAGAATCTATTGCTCTTTCAAGTTCAGCGGTAATGACACCTGGTTCTTATTAAGATCCTTCTGTATGCCAAGTGAACTAGACCTAAATCATGACTTTTTTAGTCAACATAGTAGTGGAAGAAAAGCATGGTATTTGTGTTATCACCAGGAATTTACAACTCAAAAATGTCATATAATGTTCTCAAGTGTATTACATGATGCAGATACAATCAAATCCTAGACATTAAAACAGCGTCTTTTCTCCTCCTCTCTCTTTACCTCTCCTCTGATTACCTGCCTCCCTTTCTTTTCCCATTGTATGCAGAAATCATTTTCTACAGCAAATAATAGGAAGGCACGTATACATGAACCACATAAGGTAATATTAAATCAAATATCTCATATAAGTAATACCAAAATCAAAAGGTTTTACTGGAACATTTAAGGATTTTTCATTTGGCACTAAAGAGAGGCTGTGAAACACTCCTCAGAAATATGTCTTGCCCAAAAGAATTTTTGAGGTTTTATTTCTCATTGGGATTAAATTCCCCATAGTCATAATTTGATGATGGAATTGCCTAAGAATAGAATCAGCATAAACCAGGAGTATCTCCAACTCCCTGTGGCATCATAATGTCCCATTAAGCTAAGTAACATGCAAACCTTCCTACTTTCCTAAGCTGGTGTAGCCACTTTTCTGAGATGTATGTCCAACAAAATACGGGCAGGTAAGTTTCCAAAAGAAAAGATTGGCTATTCTAAAGTCAGTAGTGGCTGGGGGAGAGAAAGATTCCATTGTATTATACAAAGAAGGATATCCAAAAAGGATAAGAAAGGACACCTCATACTCATCAAAGGAAAAAATCCCAAAAAGAAGAACTCTCAATTGTGAACATTTATGTTCCAAATGCAAGGGCACCCACATTCATAAAAGAAACTTTACTAAAGCTCAAAGCACACATTGTACCTCACACAATAATAGTGGAAGACTGCAACACTACACTCTCATCAATGGACAGATTATAGAAACACAAACAGAGACACAGTGAGACTAATAGAAGTTTTGAAACAGATAGATTTAACAGATATCTATAGAACTTTTTATCCTAAAATAAAAGAATATACTTTCTTCTCAGCACCTCATGATACCTACTCTAAAATTGACATATAATCTGTCACAAAACAGGCCTCAACAAATACAAGAAGATTGAAGTAATCCCATGCATCCTATCAGATCACCATGGACTAAGGCTGGTCTTCAATAGCAACAAAAACAACAGAAAGCCCACATATACATGGAACCTGAACATTACCTTATTCAATGATAACTTGATCAAGAAAGAAATAAGAAAGAAATTAAAGACTTTTTAGAATTTAATGAAAATGAAGGCACAACATACCCAAACATATGGAACACAATGAATGCAGTGCTAAGAGGAAACCTCATAGCTCTGAGTGCCTCCAAAAAGAAACTGGAGAGAGCTTACACTAGCCGCTTGACAGCACACCTGAAAGCTCTAACACAAAAAGAAGCAAATACACCCAAGAGGAGTAGATGACAGTAAATAATCAAACTCAGGGCTGAAATCAACCAAGTAGAAACAAAAAGAACAGTAAAAAGAATCAACAAAACCAGGAGCTGGTTTTTTGAGAAAATCAACAAGATAGATAAACCCTTAGGCAGACTAACCAGAGGGCACAGAGGAAGTATCCAAATTAACAAAATCAGAAATCAAAAGGGAGATATAACAACAGAAACTGAGGAAATTATAAAAAAAAAATCAGATCCTACTGCAATCCTATATTCAACAAAACTGGAAAATCTGGATGAAATGGACAATTTTCTAGACTGTTACCAGGTGCCAAAGTTAAATTAGGATCAGATAAACAATCTAAACAATCCCATAACCCCTAAAGAAACAGAAGCAGTCATTAAAAGTATCCCAACCAAAACCAAAAGCCCAGGACCAGATAGGTTTAGTGCAGAATTCTATCAGCCCTTCAAAGAAGACCTAAATACCAATACTCTTCAAACTATTCTACTATAGAAACAGAAACTACCCAATTCATTCCATGAAGTCACAGTTACACTGATACCAAAACCACACAAAGACCCAACAAAGAAAGAGATCTTTAGACCAATTTCTCTTATGAGTATTGATGCAAAAATACTCAATAAAGTTCTCACAGACTGATTCCAAGATACATCAAAATGATCATCCATCATGATCAAGTAGACTGCACCCCAGGGATTCAGGGATAGTTCAATATATGGAAATCCATCAATGTAATCCACTATATAAACAAACTCAAAGAAAAAACTATATGATCATCTCTTAGATGCTGAGAAAGCATTTGACAAAATCCAACATCCCTTCATGATAAAAATATTGGAAAGATCAGGAATTCAAGGCCCATACTTAAACATAGTAAAAGCAATATATATCAAACCAGTAACCAACATCAAACTAAATGGAGAGAAACTTGAAGCAATCCCATTAAAATCAGGGACTAGACAAGGCTACCCACTCTCTCCCTACCTATTCAATATAGTACTTGAAGTTCTAGATAGAGCAATTAGACAACAAAATGAGTTGAAAGGGATACAAATTGGAAAGAAAGAAGTCAAAATGTCACTATTTGCTGGTGATAGTATACATAAGTGACCCCAAAAATTCCACCAGAGAATTCCTACAGCAGATAAACAACTTCAGCAATGTGGCTAAATATAAAATTAACTCAAACAAATAAGTAAACTTCCTCTACTCAAAGGAGAAGCAAGCTGAGAAAGAAATTAGGGAAACAACACCCTTCACAACAGTCACAAACAATATAAAATAACGTGGCATGACTAACCAAACAAGTGAAAAATCTGTATGACTAGAACTTCAAGTCTTTGAAGAAAGAAATTGAAGATCTCAGAAGATGGAAAGAGCTCCCATGCTCGAGGATTGGCAGGATTAATATAGTAAAAATGGCCATATTGCTGAAAGCAATCTACAGATTCAATGCAATCCCCATCAAAATTCCAACCCAATTCTTCATTGAGTTATAAAGAGCAATTTTCAAATTCAATTGGAATAACAAAAAACCCAGGATAGCAAAAACTATTCTCTACAATAAAAGAATTTCTGGGGGAATCACCATCCCAGACCTCAAGCAGTACTACAGAGCAATTGTGATAAAAACTGCATGGCATTGGTACAGTGACAGGCAAGTAGATCAATGAAATAGAATTGAAGACCCAGAAATTAACCCATTCACCTATGGTCACTTGATCTTTGACAAAGGAGCTAAAACCATCCTGTGGAAAAAAAGACAGCATTTTCAACAAATGGTGCTAGCTCAACTGGAGGTCAGCATGTAGAAGAACATAAATAGATCTATTCTTATCTCCCTGTACAAAGTTCAAGTCGAAGTGGATCAGGGATCTCCACATAAAATCAGATACACTGAGTCTAATAGAAGAGAAAGTAGAGAAGAGCCTTGAGCACGTGGGCACATGGGGAAAAATCTCCTGAAAAGAACACCAGTGACTTATGCTCTAAGATCAAGAATCAACAAATTGGACCTCATAAAATTGCAAAGCTTCTGTAAGGCAAAGGACACTGTCAATACGACAAAACAGAAACCAACAGATTGGGACAAGATCTTTACTAATCCTACATCTGATAGAGGGCTACTATCCAATATATACAAAGAACTCAAGAAGTTAAACAGAGAATCTCAACTGAGGAATACCAAATGGTGGAGAAGCACCTAAAGAAATGTTCAACATCCTTAGTCATCAGAGAAATGCAAATCAAAACAACCCTGAGATTCTACCTCACATCAGTCAGAATGGTTAAGATCAAAAACTCAGGTGACAGCAGATGCTGGTGAAGATGTGGAGAAAGAGGAACACTCCTCCATTGCTGGTTGCAAGTTGGTACAACCACTCTGAAAATCAGTCTCCTGTTTCCTCAGAAAATTGGACATAGTACTACCTGAGGACCCAGCTATACCACTCCTGGGCATATACCCTGAAGATGCTCCAACATGTAATAAGGACACATGCTCCACCATGTTCATAGCAGCCTTAATATAATATTATTATTTATAATAGCCAGAAGCTGGAAACAACCCAGATGTCCCTCAACAGAGGAATGGATACAGAAACTGTGGTACATTTACACAATGGAATACTATTCAGCTATTAAAAGCAATGACTTCATGAAATTTGCAGGCAAATGGATGGAACTTGAAAATATCATCCTGAATGAGGTAACTCAATCACAAAAGAACACATATCTTATGCACTCACTGTAAATGGATATTTGCCCAAAAGTTTGGAATATCCGAGATTCAATTCACACACCATATGAAGCCTAAGAAGACAGACCAAAGTGTGGGTGCTTCAGTGCTTCTTAGAAGGGGTAACAAAATACAGGAGGAAATATGGAGACAAAGTATGGAACAAAGACTGAAGGAAAGGCCATACAGAGACTGTCCCACCTGGGGATCCATCCCATATGGAAGCTATTGTGGATACTGGGAAGTGCTTGCTGATAGGAGCCTGATATAGATGTCTTCTGAGAGACAGAACGTGACAAATACAGAGGCAGATGCTTGCAGTCAACCATTGGACTGATAGCAAGGTCCCCGATGGAGGAGTTAGAGAAGGCACTGAAGGAGCTGAGGGAGTTTGCAGCCCCATGGAGGGAGCAACAGTATCAACAGGCCAGGCCCCTCACCTCTGGAGCTCCTGGGATCTGGACCACCAACCAAAGAGTACATATGGAGGGACCCATGGCTCTGGCTGTTAATGTGGCAGAGGATGGCTTTGTTGGACATTAGTGGGAGGAAAGGCCCTTGGGCCTGAGGGTGTTTGATGCCACAGTGTAGGGTAATGCCAGGCTGGGAAGATGGGAGTGTGTGGGTAGATGGGGGAGCACCCTAATAGAGGCAGGGGGAGGAGGGATGGGATAGGTGGGTTCCAAAGGGGAGACCTGAAAAGGGAAAAACATTTGAAATGTAAATAAAGAAAATATCCAATAAAAAATGGAAAAAAAGAGTCTGATTTGGAGATACTGTGGACCCATTTGCTAAGACTTCACAGATTAAAGGGTATGGAAAGATAAATCAATAATAATGATAATGTGAATTTCAAAAATATTTACATTAGGCCAAATATTCTTGTTTTTTGTAATTATTTCTTTTATTTTTGAAATTAATATAATTACATAATTTCTCCCTTCTCTTCCGTTCCTCTAAATGCTTCCATATGCTATTCTTTGTTCTTGTTTGTATTCAGGGCCTATTTTTCACCAACTGTTGTTACATGCATGCATGTATGCATATGTATTCCTAAGTACATTCTGTTTATATATAATAGCCTACATAATGTTTCTTATATGTGTGTTTTTAGGAGTGTGACTATTTAATATTGGATAACCAATTGGTGAGTTCTTCCCTGGGGAAGACTATTTCTCCTACTCTTAGCATTCTGTAGCTGCTTGTGGTTCTTTCTTTAGAGCTAAGGCCTTATGAGCTTTCTCCTGTCCACTCTGTCTTTGGTGTTGACTTTGTCCAGCGAGTGTTAGGCAGTCCTGTTGGTGAGCT
Source organism: Montemys delectorum (assembly GCA_019843815.1). NCBI lineage: Eukaryota > Metazoa > Chordata > Mammalia > Rodentia > Muridae > Montemys > Montemys delectorum. The sequence continues at coordinate 49,899 of JADRCD010202085.1, read as the reverse complement.
TCCGACATTGCTAGGAGATACAATCTCACAACAAAATCCTGATCCTCTGATTCTTACAATCATTCTGCCCCCTCTCCAAGTTTCCCTGATCTTTAGGTCATGGAATGTTCTGCAGGTATGTATCCACTGGCACTGGGTTCCACAACTCCACACTTTTGATTAATAGTGAGTTTTTTTTTTGTAGTAGTCTGTGGCAAAGAGATGTTTCTTTGATGAAGGACATGGAGGTTTGAATGAAAATGGCCCCCAAAGGCTCACAGAATATGGCACTATTAGGAAGCATGACCTTGTCAGAGTAGGTGTGTCCTTGTGGAAGGAACTTTGTCACTAGGAGTAGGCTTGAGGTTTTAGAAGTTCAAGCCAGATGTAGTTTTTTTCTACTACCTGCTAATCCAAATACATAACTCTCAGCTACTTCTCCAGCATTCAGTCTGTTTATATGCTTCAATGTTTCTGGTCCTGATAATAATGGACTAAAACTCTGAACTGTAAGCCAGCCCCAATTATATGGTTTTTGTTGTTGTTGTTGTTGTTGTTGTTGTTGTTCTATGTAAGAGTTTCATGGTCATCATGTCTCTTCACAGCAATAGAAACCCTAAGACAGAAGTTGGTACTCGGCACTGAGGTATTGCTGTGTTAGGCTGGGCCATGATTTTGTTTGGAGGAGTATGGAACACTTAGGGAATTTGAACTAGAAGTGTGACTGGACATGTAAAACAGGGCTTAATGGGTCATCCTAGTAGAAGCATGGAAGACAGGGATTGTGACCCTCCTTCTGCTGAGCTCGGATTCTTCAGACCTCGCCTTGCCACAGATAACCACGCCTCTCTGCCCACCTCCTGCTAATTGCCATGCCTCTCTCCAAGTTCCAGTTACTCAGGAAGTCCCACCACCAGAGACTGAAGGAGAAGTTGCTGATTGGGCCAAGTTGCTGACGAACTTAAGGGAGGGGTTTTGCCTTCCTTATTCTACCTGTTGGTTTTGTAACAAAGAGAATTGAATGAAAGATGGCTGATTGAAACACATCTGTGTTTGGCTAATTTTTACGAACCCTTCACTCGGTTCCGGTACCACAAAATGGCTTTCCAGGACCTTGACCCCATTCCAGAAAACCCATTCGTACTTGTGACTGCTGGACGACTACAATGGATGGTGCAAATTGTATGAACTGTAGATGTCTAGCTCAAAAGTTTTAGAGCATAAAGATTTTAGTATGTGGCCTAGAGATAGTTTTTATGATACTTTGGCAAAGAACGTGGCTGCTTTCTGCCCTTCTCTGAAAAGTCTGCCAGAGACTAAAGAGTTTTGAATTCTTAGAAAGGGGAACATAATACCCATGGAAGGAGTTGTAGAGACAAACTATGGAGCAGAGACTGAAGGAAGGACAATCCAGATATTGCTTCACCTAGGAATCCTTCCCATATTCAATCACCAAACCCAGACACTATTGTGGAGGCTAGCAAGTGCTGGCTGACAGGAGCCTGATATAGCTGTCTCTTGAAAGACTCTGACAGTGCCCGACTAATATAGAAGTAGAGGCTCACAGCCATCCATTGGACTAAGCACAGGGCCCCCAATGAAGGAGCTAGAGAAAGGACTCAAGGAGCTGAACAGTTTACAACCCCTTAGGATGAGCAACAATATGAACTAACTAGTACCCTCAGAGCTCCCAGGGACTAAACCACCAACCAAAGAGTGCACATGGTAGGAATCATGGCTCCAGCTGAATATGTAGCAGAGAATGGCCTAGTCGATTATCAATGGGAGGAGAGCTCCTTGGTCCTACGAAGGTTCTATGCCCCAGTGTAAGGGAATGCCAGGGCCAGAAAGTGGGAGAGGATGGGTTGGTGAGCAGGGGGAGGGAGGTGGGGGAGGGAACAGGGTTTTTTTTCCCCAGCAGAGAAACCAGAAAAGGAAATATCATTTGAAATGTAAGTAAAGAAAATATCTAATAAAATCAAAAACAGTTTTGAATTCATTGTGTTTACAGAGATTTCAAAGTAGACTAGTCTTGTGGTTATCCATGGCCAATTGTATACAGATGTCTAACAAAAAAGAGGAAGATAATCAAGGAAAAATACAAAATGTACAGTGTAGTGGCTATTCCTGGTTGTCAACTTGACTATATCTGGAATGAACTATAATCGAAAATTTTAAGGGTCACCTGTGATCCTAATCCGGAGGCTGAGAGATACAAGTTTCTGACCTGGATCTTGACATGGAGATCTTGAGGCATGGTGACTATGAATCCCAGAAGATTAAGACAAAAAGATCTCTGAGTTCAAGGTTATCTGGGATTAAAGGTGTGGTGGCACACATCTTTAATCTGGGCTACACCTTTTGCTGGAGACTTATAAAGACATTGGAAGAAGGAAGGCTCTCTCTCTCTCTCTCTCTCTCTCTCTCTCTCTCTCTCTCTCTCCTTCTTCTTTGCCTGCTTGCCTTGTGGGACTAAGCAAATGCTAGATCAATAGGTGTTGCTGACCATTGTTGGGAGTTGGACTACAGACTTTAAGTCATCAACAAATTCCTTTTCTATATAGAGACTACCAGTAGTCACAGACTAGTTCTGTGGCTCTAGAGAACCCTGACTAATACATACATTTTGTGGAGAAAAGGGTAGACAGATTAAAGAAAATCCTGGTGCTAGGTGGAATAAAGGGAATGGTGACCTCGGAGCAATATGTCACCCAAGTAAACTTCCAATTTGTGAAAAGAAAATTAAAGAAAAGCTTCAAGTGGGTGTTCAGGGGCTGATGCACACACCTTAAATCACAGCTCTTGAGAGGCAGAGGCAGATAGATTTGAGAGTTCAAGGCCAGTCTGATTTACAGAGCAAGTTACAGGAAAATCAAGTTTAGGTACTGAAGGAAACCCTCAAAAAACAGAAAGCTGGTCAAAATGGGACACGCCCCAGGTACAGCAAACAGCAAAACCTGACAGCTTCTGCCACATGGTTCTGGCCTTAGAGTCAAGAATACAAGAAATAGGTTATGGAATCTCCCTCTGTAACTAAGGAAAGCCACTAAAGCCAAACATATGTGAGGAGTGTCCATGCAAGGAGGCCTAGGGAGGCCATTATGTAAAGCTGTGAAGGTGGGACATGGAGACTCTTAAGATGTTAGAGATGCCAGAGCTGTGCAGTACCTGCTGAGGAAAGCTGCTAACTGGGAGTGGAATCAGCCTGAGAGGGAGGGAGGGAAGGAGGGAGAGAGAGAGAGAGAGAGAGAGAGAGAGAGAGAGAGAGAGAGAGAGGGAGGGAGAGAGAGAGATTGAGATGTGTTGCAGTCAATAAAGCTGAAAGAAGTTGAAGATATAAAAAGGACTTTGACTTTAGACACGGAGATGCAAAATTTGGAGTTTGCTCATCTGTTTTTTGGTCTTGGTATGGTCCAGTATTTTCTCATTATGGTCCATTTGCTCCCTTTTGGAATAGTAATGTGTAATCTGTGCCATTATATATTGAAAGAATGTAATTTTCTTTTTCATTTTGATATTACAGGGGATTACAGTTAAGAGATTGCATGAGTCTCAGAAGAGATTTTGGACTATGAACTATTAAGTAGTAGTACTGATGCTGTGACATAGATTATAGGGATTTTTTGAAGTTGGACTAAATGTGTTTTTCATTATGATATGACTACAAGCCTATGGGAGCCATGGGGTAGAATATGTGGTTTGAATGAAAATGGCCTCCATAAGCTTGTAGGGAGTGGCACTTTAGGAAGAGTGTCACCAAAGTAGGTACACTTTGTTGGAGGAAGTTGTGGCCCACGCTATTTCCCCACCGGCAGGAACACATGGTCACACACAGGATCCTTTTGCAGCAAACCTTTATTACCGTGTGGCGAGGAGAGGGCGAGCCCTGGAAATGCACTGCTTATATACACCCTGGAGCGGCGTGTTCACCTCTGATTGGCTGTTTGCTCATTACCTCATGAGACGCCTCAGGATAGGCTGAGACTTGGCGCGCTCTGGCCCAGGCACATGCGCAGACTACTTGTTACAGGGAGAAGACACCGGATGCCGGCGCCATCTTGTAATGGTGGCTGCCAGCTCGGGTGCGGCTCTCTACAGGAACTGTTTCACTGGGGGGTAGTCTTGAGGTTTCAAAAGCTAAAGCCAGGCTCGGTCTCTCTCTCTCTCTCTCTCTCTCTCTCTCTCTCTCTCTCTCTCTCTCTCTCTCTCTCTCTCTCTCTCTCTCTCCCTCTCTCTCTCTCTATCTCTCTCCTGTCTGTGGATCCAGATGTAGAACTCTCATCTACCTCTCTAGCACCATATCTGCCTAAGTGCCATAATGTTTCCTGCCCTGACAATAATGGACTAAACCTCTAAACTATAAGTCAGCTCCAATTAAATGTTTTCCTATATAAGAATTTCTGTGGTCATGGTGTCTGTGCACAGCAATAGAAACCCTAACTAACTAGGAAAGAGGGTGAGAAGTACACTTATCTGTAGGTATAAGGACTGAGGTGATTTGAGTAAAATGGCCCCCTAGGCTCATATATTTGAATGTTTAGTCACCAAGGAGTGGAACTCTTTGAAAGGATTAGAAGGATTGGAAGATGTAGCCTTATTGAAGGAGATGTGTTAACAGAGTTGGGCTTTGAAGTTTCAAATGCTCATTTTAGCTACCCCTCTCTCACTACAGATCAGGATGTAGAGCTTTCAGCTACTTCTCCAGGGCCATGTCCCCTTGCACACTGCCTTGCTCCCTCCAATGATTGCAATGGACTAATCTTTGAAACTAAAAAATTGAAACCACCAAAAGATGCACTTTATATAATATAAAATATACCAGAAGAAGACAGCTAAGAGAATGGAAGAGAAATCCAGGCAAGCGATATAAGCAAGCTCAGTGTCTTTCCATTTAATTCCACCTTTCATTACTACACATCTGAAGCAGATCTGATAAGATGGAGATGGCCCTGCAACACCTACTTGAAGTTGAAGAAGTTACCAAAAAAGTATTTAAATACTTTTGAATAGTAGTAACAAAACTCTTGTACTTTCAGTCCTGCTTTTACCTGTTTCTTACTGTCATGTCAAATTGCCTCTCCAGATGGATATTATATCTAAGACTCCCTTCTGAAGTCACACTCCCATCTTACCACAAGAAAAATCATCTATACTGGCAGTGTCCTACTTGAAGAGAAGGGAAGGAACTCTACATGACCACTGAAGTTCTGCAGGTTACCAGATCCACCACAGATGAGCCTGCTAACACTGTATTTTACTAGCCAGCACTTTTCAAGCCTCGTTTCACAAGTATGTTCTACCTCAGTGAGTTTCTCAGATAAAGTAGGACAATTTAAGCTCTGCACACTTGCAGGGCCAGTTGTTTCTTGGAATAGTTTTTTTTTTTTTTCCTGAAGATATCTATTTCAGGGAGAATCATTTCTAGCCTACTATGTCCAAATTCCCAAAGAAATCCTATTAGTTTCTGTGCAAAGAGAAAAATAAAAAGTAATCTGAAAGCTTTCTTTCTTTCTTTCTTTTTTTATTGGTTATTTTATTTATTCACATTTCAGATGTAACTTCCTTCCCAGTTTCCCCTCCACAAGCCTCCTATTCCCTTCTCCCTCCACCCCCTTTGCATCTATGAGGATGGTTCCCCTCCCACCCACTCACTCCTACTTCAGCTCCCTAGTGTTCCCCTATCCTGGGTCATCAAGCCTCCACAGGACCAAGGGGGTCCCCTCCCAGTGATGCCAGATAAAGCAATCCTCTGCTACATTTCAAGCTGGAGCCATGGGTACCCCCTGTGCACTCTTTGATTGGTGGTTTACTCCTTGGGACCTCTAGGGTTCTGGTTGGTTGGTATTGTTGTTCTTCCTATGGGATTGTTAACCTCTATAGTTCCAACAGTCCTTGCCCTAACTTCTCCATTGTAGTCCCTGTGTTCAGTCAAATGATTGGCTATGTACATCCACATCTGTATTGATTCGGCTCTGGCGGAGCCTCTCAGGGGATAGTTATGCCAGGTTCCTGTCAGTAAACACTTCTTGGCATCAGCAATAGTGTCTGGGTTTGGTGTCAGCAGATGAGATAGATACCTAGGTGAAGCAGTCTCAGGATGGCAGTTCCTCAGAAAACTGGACACAGTACTACCTGAAGACCCAGCTATTTCTGAGACTCCTCTGAAAACTGGGACTAAAAGCATAAACATTTCCTTTGAGGTATAAAATACAATGTGACCACTTCACCACTTGTGATAAATTTATTTAAAATGCCTATAACTTTTGTTGCTTTTTTTCTGCAAATATTTTAATTTGTATTTTATTGCCTTAAATATAGTAATTATAGTGTACATCTTTTCCCTAATATTTATAACAGTTGGAGCTTTTGAGGGTCTCCTATTATAGATTGTACCTCTCCTCATATAATTTCCCAGTAGGCCAGGGTCTCTTTGCATATTGTATATTGTACTTCTAGGTGTAGTCTTAGGACTACATGGAGGCCTAAGATAAAAATCTCTTCCTTTAGGAGATTGGAGAAATGGCTGGTGTGAATTTAAACCTTCAACATTGAGAAATTAACTAGGAATCAGGATTATTTTTCTATTTTAATGTCACTAGCATTATTTCCAGAAAGGCAATCCCAACTATCATGGCTCTATTCATAAATAGTTGTGCCTGCTTCAACAGACAAATAAATGGATGAGTAATTGATATTATACTATATTCAATTTATTTCCAAAATCATAGTCTAATTCTCCTACCACATCTTATTTACATTATCAATTTCTTTCCTGCAAAGTGAAAACAAAATTAACTTTTCTCTAACTTGAATCCAAGGATGCTAAGGGTCTCACCTAAAAATTCTGAGGTGATTATATTCACTGTTTTATAAAGTATGTCAGTAAATACATTCACCCATTTCTTAGATAGATACTTCTTTGCCTATACAGTTAGTGTCTTATTTTTTGGTTTTCCTCGTTCAGATACATTTAAAAATAAAGTTTTAGTCCTCAAAATCTTCATTGTTGGATCAGACAGATCACTTGAAACTCCTGCATGAGTGAAACTACATGGGTGAAAAAGGCAAGGATAGAACATCTGTCAGCAGGCAAGAGCACCCAGAAACAGCATCCCATTTCTACTGACTGAAGATTACTGACCAGATAGAAATATCAGTTAGATATCAACCATAAACATCAGTTTATATAATGCTACAAATGTTAAAGTCACATGCTTTGACCTTGAGGAACTTAGCAATCTACACTCTGAGCAGAATTCTTCTGTAATTCCCAATTGCACTCCATTGAAAATTAGGTGGGTGGGGGAAGTGAAATTAGTCCCTTGCATCCTTGGGAAGATTCTGTGTGCTATTCCACATGTTTTTTATTGCATAAGACGATGCAGCCATTTCCCTTCAAGTACCAAACTGACATTCATTTAATTATTCTAAATTAGGCTTTCAGTCAAAACCCTGTTAGTATATTACCTTTTTGCAAAAGATCTACAGCAACCATGGGCAAGCATTTTTGAGTCCAGGAAAATGAAAGAATTGTTTTGGATATTTTTTTTTTGCCAGACTTTCTTAACAAGATTAATAATTCAATTGAAATCTACAGCCAAGAGAATGCTTCTTATGCTTTCTCCCACTGAACAAATGTCTAAATAATTGTCTGCAGATGTGTATGAAAATGTGCAGAAGCTAAATTGCCCTCAGTGCTACCTTACATGAAAATGTATCCCGTGGTTCTCTTTGAATATTAAGAAATCTTAGAAGGAACTTTAAGGAACTTGAGCTACATATAGCTCCAAATAAAATCCTCCCAGAAAAAAAAAACCTCCCAAGCCAAAGGATTCACTTTAGTACTCCATTCCTGAACCAGCTTTAGCCTTTTAGAATGTAATGGAGCTGTTAGAATAGAAATAATCAGTATATTGAGGTATAAGCCAACATTTTGAAAATGCACAAAAGCAAGACTTGTAATGAATGCAAGCTATTCTGAAGTAATGTTCTGCCCATTTTCCTTCCCATGATCTCTTCAATTCAGCATCAGAAATGGATGTCTACTTTTAGTTCATTTGCTACCAAAAGTTAAAATGTCTGAATATATATATAATCAAAATATATTGTATTAAAAATTAAGTGTATTAAAAAATAAAACAAGAGCTGTGTGACATTCAGATGACACTAACTTACTCAAATTATACACAGAATTCGTGAAGATAAATGTGTCATTTCCTTTAGTGGTGAAGAGATTTAACATTTTTTTATTAGTTCTTTGAGAATTTCATTAGAAAGCCACATATTCAAAGCATTTCATTAATTCCTTCCAACTATCTACTGTGGCATCATGTGAACACTGATGAACTGAACAGAACACCAGACTGAACGTTAATGACAGGTCGGTATTACCCAGGTAAGCAATAATGCACAAAATTTCAAAACCAATTAACTTTATTATAGAAGTAGAAGAGGAAATTTTGTTAGTCCTACTTAGTCCAATTAGCCCAGTGTAAATGTACCAGGAAGTAAAACTAAAGGTTTGACCATATATACCTATGTCTAAGTATAGCTCATTGGCTTTAAAAAAATATATCATTCTATTATTTGATGGTTAGGAGAGATGGCCTAGTGATTGAGAGCACTGACTGCTCTTTCGAAGGTCCTGGCACACATGGTGGCTCACAACCATCCATAACGCCCTCTTCTGGTGTGTCTGGGGGCAGCTGCACTGTACTTGGATGTAATAAGTGAATACATCTTTTTTAAATAAAATGGAAAACAAAGACTCTGAATTATGGACAATGTACATTTTAGCCTTGTGGTACACTTCTAGCCTTCTGCTAGATATCTGTCTTTTAACCCTTTTATTCCTTGGGGCCATTTCAATAATAAGAGCAAAGAAGGAATTCTCAGAAGCCTGTGTCAAGATCCTTATTTGAAGTGATTGTTACCAGCTCTGGGGGAGGCCTAATGGGGGAAGAATGAAAATTGGATTTGCATATTATTTGTGAGTCTCAACAATTTCTCCCTTTAACGTTTCCATTGACAGTGTAGAAGGGACATCACTTCAAATGCCACCATTTCTAAGTTTGACATGAGTCATGGAGTAAGGCATGAGCATTTGGGGGCGTTTATGTTAGATTGTATTCACAGCTATAACAAATTTGGTTCTAAAGCCTCCTATTTACTTTTTATGTAACTATATCTGCATTCCCTTCATGTCACAGATTACTCTGTGTATTATACAAGAATAGAGCTACAATTTGGTGCCTTGAACAGTCCCCAAAGTTTTCCATTTCAATTACAATTTCTAAATTCTGCAGGGACCAGTTATGGGATGACATAGATTATGCTCGTGGTACCAAGAGGAAAAGTATTGCCTTTAAAAATTGGTGGGGAAGAGGATCGTGGTGGAGTTGTGGGAGGGAAAAGAATACAATAAAACCACTGTATTGAAAATACTTAAAGATAAAATATAATATGATCAAAATCTGTTATATTAAAAATACTTAAAAGAAACATAATGAGACCATTAATATGTTTTTAAATATGTTGGGAAATATGAATGCCCTTTCCATTTTACAAAAAAAAAATCTTCATAGGCGTGTGTATACATATAATGGTATAAGCAGTGAAGCGAGAACCAAGAGAATGTTCATTTTCAGTTCCTCTCACTGACTAGATTCTCAATTGATTATTTCTGTCTCTCACGACCTCCAGTATTGAGTTACAAAAAGTACCCAGGCCTTCCCAGAAGGCTGCTAAAAACATACGGAACATCTTATCCTAAAATGTGGTTTTAATTTTATGGCACTGGCTTAAAGAAAACACAAATGTTTGGCAATCCGGCACTCGTGCTTCTTTGCTAGCATGTCATGGCAATGTGCTACCGAGACGAAGTTTAGTTTGTTACCATCCATAAGCAAGAGGGGGGAAAAAGAAGATTTGTGTAGGCAGTATCATCAGCAAAATATAAATTGTAATAACTTCAATGTTAGGTCTTGTGATATCAGATACACTTAGAGTCAATTCCAATTATTAAATAAAGAAAAATAAATAGAATCATTATAACCTTGAATCATTTACATTTATATTTCTTGCTCATAAAACTAACTCAGACTTTCCATAAACAATAGAGCAATCAGTACCAGATGATGCAAGGAGGAAAAAAGCTTTCAAAAAATGTATTTTGGGTGTTAAAATAGCCTTTATATTGTTTTTATAAAATTAGCATTTTAATAAAAGTTCAAAAACATTTTAATTCAAGATATCTTGAGCTTTGTGCAGATATACCATTCCTTCCTTTGTACCTCAACAGAAAAATCTGGCTAATGTTGGAAGATGTTAATGAATTATTATTTCTTCTTCCCTTTTTCCTTTAATCCTAAAATGCCGTATTTTATTAAATAAAAATCAAACTGGGAGTTGTATGAATATTTTTTAAAATATTTTGAGGCTTTCCAGAAGACATAATGGAGAAGCTGAGTTCTGATTGTAGGAATTCAAAGCTACTTCATGGAAATGATATACTTTCTCATTTCTATGTATGTTTATAAACAGTCATAACTTTGGCCAGAAACACAGTGTAATTTCTGCTTTTCTTCTTTGTAACTCTCCTCCGGGTTTCACTGACAACAAATTATCCCCACAATTTAAGTGGCTGGAAGAGACAACATGTATGACCACTCAGCCCCAGCTTAAGTATTTTGTATGCTATTAGGATTTACAAGATCAGGTTATATGACATGTGTGATAGAATGGTACTGTAGTAGAGGAAATCACTGTACATGTCCTGTCCAATGTGACATTTAACAAACATTCTAGCTCTTTAAAAAAAAACTAATATAGTACAATATTAATCAGAGCCCTCATGATGTATATTGGATCTCTAGAAGGGTTTTACTTTATATCTAGAACTGTATATCCTTTCATTCTCATCTCCTCTCTCTACCCCCTGGACCATGGCTTTATTCTTTGTATTTGTTCTTCTATATATAGGAAGGATTCTATATATAAGCAAAATGGTACCCTCTTTCATTACAATTTTGGCTTGTTTCATTAGAATAATATCCTTCAGATTCTTCCATGTTGTGACAAATGGTTGGATATAATGTTTTATATGATGAGCAATATTTCATTTTACATACAACATCTTTTTTATCTGTTCATCTCTCAGTAAACCAGTCATTTTCAAATCCCGGCTAATGTAAATCATAGAAGGGCAAATACTTTGTATACAAAGTACTGATTTAATTTCCATTGGTATATATCCTGAAGAAGGCCTGTTGACCTATATGTTGTACTACTTTGAGCTGGTTTTAGAAGCTTCCATTCTGTTTTTCTTTTTACATCTTTGTTACGTTTCCATTAATGGTAAGACACCATAATAAAGGCAACTTACAAAAGAAAGCATTTAATTAGACTAACAATATCATAGGATCAGACTCCATTACGGATAAGCAAAGGCCTGGTAGCAGGCAGGTGGGACAGCAGCCGAGGGCTCACATCTCACAAGAGGCAGAGGGCACGTTAGAAAGGCCACTAGTCTTCAGAAACCCGAAAGCCAAGCCTATTAGCATACTTCAAAGTCATACATCATAGTTGCGTAGCAGCTTCTTTTGAGGTTAAAGCCTTCCATCGTGGAGGGATAAAGGCAGAAGATATAAAAGAAAAGTAAAACAACAGGTTATTTTTAGAACGCTATGTTTGCAAGAAAGTGAAACAACAATGTTCTACGAGTAGGTGAAACACTCCATTCTGCAGAACAGCTCCCTAAGGCAGGAAGTAAATAATTCAAAATAGCTTTAGGAAGTCCCTGAAATTGATGAGACGCATTAGGATCCTCTCTATATAAGAGTGTATAAGCAGTAAAGACAGAAAACCAGATAGGGTGCCCATAGACCTTCTCTTCTCTCTCTGTTCCCCTAGATCCAACCCCCCCCCCCCCAGTCTTGTTCCCATCTCTATAGCAGAACATTCATGGCAATCTTCCTTGCCTGGTCTCATTTCCTTTGGATCTCTGTAAGGAACACATGGGCCCAGAAGGCATTTTTTCCCTGCGCTGCAAAGCTACCTGCCCGACTGCACCCTTGGCCCCAGATAACTATGAAAACCTAGCCAATAGAGAGCGTGTGTGCTAGCGCATGACAAGGGTAGCCCATGAAGTAATGTGTGAAACGCCTTAGTTTTGATTGGCTGAATTTACAGAAGCCCACGCAGACGTCTGCTGCCCAGATGAGACAAGTCTGCACCTCCGCAGTCCAGCTCTAGGGGATCCGAAAAGCAGGAAGCCTGGCCAGACCGGAAGGTTAGTGGAGCATGTGTGTGCTGCTCCAGAGATCCAACAACCCAGCCCCCTATCTCATCTCCAGCTATGTAGCAGGAACTCTGCTGTGATTTCCCTTCCCTTTCTGACTTCATCCACAATAGATCAAAAGGATCTTCTCTCCCAACCTTCTTTCCCCTGACACATTCCATTATCCAAGCTTCTAAAACCAGCAGGTGTTCATTGGAAACACACCAGCTAAGCAGAACAGGGGAAAGCCTCCAACTCCAGCAGGCATCCCCTGCTAAACCACAAGCCACAAAACCAGGTAGTCTGCAGCAGACTTCACTTCTCTCTGCTCCCCAAGATCCAATCCTCCAGTCTCACTGCCAGCTCTGGGAGCAGAGCACCCTGGGCATCCTTCCCTCCCCCCTGCACCCATCTCCTGTGGATCTCACAGACCTTCCTCTTTTAACCTCCCTCCCCCAACTTGTTGCTTCATCCCAGACCTCAACCTCACCAGGTACCCCCTGCTAACCTAAGGGCTGCTGCTATTAGGACAAGTAGACTGGAGGCAGACCCATACCTTTCCAATGGCTCCTGAGATTCATCCCAAATCCAGATGCACTGAAGTAAAAACCTAATCAATAACTCCAGGACAGTATAATCCCACTAGAGCTAACCCACTGCAGCAGAACTTCAATAGTCCAGCATAGCTTAAGCACAGGGAGCAAAGCAACTTTATGAACTTAAAAGCAACTATATGAAGATGATAGAGGTCTTCAAAGAGGACATGAATAAATCCGTTTTAAAAATCCAGAAAAAAAACAAACAAACAAAAATTTGGAAGAAATGATTAAATCCCCTAAAGAAATTCCTCCTCCCAAAAAACTCCACAAACCATTTGAAGGAAATAAAAAAAAATAAACTGTTCAAACCCTAAAATGGAATCAACAATGAAAACACAAACTTTGGGAATTCTGGAAATAAAAAATTTAAATATCAGAACAGGAACTATAGAGGGGAAAGCTTTAGCAACAGAATACAGGATTAGAAGAGAAACATACTCGTCAAAGAAAATTTTAATCTAAAAAAATTTCTAACACAAAACATCCAGGAAATATGAGACACTGTGAAAAGACCAAACCTTAAAAATAAAAGAAATAGAGGAAAGAGAGGAATCCCAGCTCAAAGGCTCAGAAAATATTTTCACCAAAATCCTAGAAGAAAAATGTCCTAAACTAAAGAAAGTGATACCTATGCCTATAAAGGTACAAAAAACTTATAGGGCACTAAATAGATTGGACTAGAAGAGAAAGTTCTCTTGGTACATAATAATCAAAACACTGAATATACAGAACAAGGAAAGAATATTTAAAACTTCAAGGGGAACAAAACAAAAAAGTATGTAATTACCTATTAGAATTACCTGCATTCTCAGTGGAGAAGAGCCAAAAGATGAGCTACAGACTCTAAGAGACCACAGATGACAAGACTACTTAGAGACCCTGCAAACCTTTCAACTACCATACATGGAGAAAATAGGATGTTCCATGATAAAGTCAAATTTAAACAATATCTATCTATAAATCCAGTCCTACAAAAGGTGTTAGAAGAAAAACTCCACTCTAAGGGTTATATGTGATTGAAGCTGTAATAGTTTGTCTTTTATTAATTTGCGCTTGGGACATAGATATTAAGAATTTAAATGCCATCTTGGTAGGTTTGTAGGTTTTTCCCTTGATGAGTATGTAGTGTCCTTCTCTGCCTCATTTAATTAGTTTTGGTTTGAATTGAAGTTAACTACACCCATGAAAACACAGGAAATAAATAAGCTCACACTGGCAAAATCAAAGGAAGGGAAGCACACACATACCACCACCTTCACGAACACCACCATCAAAATAACATGAATCAATAATCATTGGTCATTAGTATTTCTCAATATCAATGGTCTCAATTCACCAGTGAAAAAACAGACTAACAGAATGGATGTGAAAACAGGATCCATCCTTCTGTGGCATCCAAGAAACATACCTCAACATTAAGGATATATATTACCTCAAGATAAAGGATTAGAAAAAAATAGTCCAAGCAAATGGGCCTAAACAGCAAGCTGATATAGCAACTTTAATAGCTGACAGAATAGACATCACACTAAAACTACTTAAAAGAAACAGGGAAGGACACTACCTACTCATCAAAGGATAACTCCACCAAGATGGCATTTCAATCCTTATTATCTATGCCCCAAACAAAAGGGCACCCAAGTTTGTAAAAGAAACACTACTACAGCTTAAATTCCATATTGACCCTCATGTACTGATAGTGGGACACTTTAAAACTTCGCTTTCACTGAGAAATAGGTCATCCAGACAAAAACTAAATAGAAAATAGTGGAACTAACAACTAGTATGGAGTGAATGGGTCTATGGATATTTTCAGAATATTTTATCCAAACCTAAAGGAATATACCTTTTTGTCAACACCTCATGGAACTTTCGCTAAAATAGGCCACATCCTCTGACACAAAACAGTTCTCAACAGATATAAGAAAACTGAAATCCTTTCTCACTTTGTACTCCAGAGCCTTCGGATAGTTGAGAATATTAGACCAAGATCTTACTGTATTTGGAAAATGACAACATATTCCATGCACGGAAAATGACAACACATTCCATCCCGTGCATCTGGAGCTGTGTTTATTTTGATTAGTTCTGTTTGTGTTCAGAATGCAGTGTCAGCAAACCGAAACAGTTTTTATCCTTCCTGCTCTACCCCCAACTTTTCCTTTCTTCTTCTAGAAACAGATCACTTATGCACATGATTACCACATGTACTCACTGGGTCCAAGGGAGAGCACCGAAGCCCTTGACTTACATTATGTTATGATACTACTGTTTTCTCTATTTGTTTTAATCCTTTAAGGAGGAGATTATTATTAGCATTCATTTGATGCAAGGAAGCAGCCGGAGGACATGTAACCATGTAACTGTATGTGAGCATTTACAGTAGTTGCATGGTTAACAAGGATCTAGTGGCTTACTAAAAACAAACCAACCTACATACTTACTTCAAAATTGGTTTGAAACTTAAAGACCAACTGACTTTATAGTTGTAACGAACTATAAGTGACTTTGCACAGTTGACATACCTGTCCGTACTGTAGGAGTCCATGGACATGGCAGAGGATGTATTTTAGATGTACTAGATATGATAATGTACTTTGTTAAGTCATCCACACTCAACCATAATCAGAAATTATTTATGATTTGACAAAAACCATTACTTATACAAATTTAAGACTGTGGAACATTTTTGTTTTTGTTTTAAATTTAAATAAAATTCTGCTTCCTTTTAAGAAATTCAGGGAAAATTTGATTATATTGAAGACACAATATTTTTGTAGTATTTATAAACTGTTCTAATTGATAGACTGTAGAAACCATTTTTGTCATACAAAGGTAGATAGGTCTATTATATAGAACATTTAAACCCTGTGAGCATTACACCTACTAGGTTTGATTTACAAAGTAGCATAGAATGTGAGCATTACACCTATTAGGTTTGATTTACAAAGTGGCATAGAATCTAACCTTGCACTGAGCATCTTTTCATTCACATTTCTCCTGCCTTTGTCTCAATGGCAACAGTACAGAAAATTCTGTCAAACCTCAGAATATAGTAGAAATAATTAAGCTGTTGAATGAGTCTTAAATACATACTACAGTTAAGTGGACCAAGTTTGGTGAAGTAGAGTGTGAGAGGCCGATTAAGGAAGGTGCTTCTCAAGGGCTTTTGGAGTGATAACTTTTCTACTTGAGAACTACTTTATGTTTTACTGTAATTTTTTTTAAAAAAAAATTGTTCTTTTTTGTTCCCTTATAAGACAGTTATAGTGGTCGTGATATCTCTTCATAGCAATAAAACTCAAACCGAGACAAATAGTAACTCGGAATATTAATGGTCTCAACTCCCCTAATCAAAAAGTCAATACTAGCTAACTGCATCAGAAAGCAGGATTTCCTTGTTTGTTTGTTTTTTTTTACTTTATTATTTTTTTTGTTTTTTATTTCATTATTATTTTTTGTTTGTTTGTTTTAGTATCTACCTAAGTAGAAACCTAAGTCTCAAAGACAAGCACTACCTTAGAATGAAATATTGGGAAAACATGTCTCAAGCAAATGGAATCCGGAAGCAAGCAGACATCACTGTTCTCATGACTGATAAAACAGACTTCAAAACAAACTTAATCAAAAGAGAGAAATAGTGTCACTTACATATGACAATTAGAGCAGTCTGCTAAAAGGACATTACAATTCTAAACATCGATGCATCAGATTGAAGTGCACCCAACTTCACAAAACATCCATGAATAGGCATTGAGAAAAGAAAGTAACCCTAATCCCCAATGTGGTAACAGTAAGTGAATTCAAGACCCTAATTTCACCAATAAATACATCATCCAGATTTCTTAAACAACAATGAAATATTGGTGCTAAATATCCTACACCAAATTAGCTAAACAACCACTCTCTACCAACACTACAGAATCCTCAGAGAGCCTCCCAACACAAATATATACTTAGTTACTCATGAAAAAAAAATTTCTAAAATAAATCTTGAAATCAATACCAAAATTAACTTCCGAAAATGCACAAATGCTTAAAAATGAAGCAGTATTCTACTGAAAAATTGATGTACATTTGAAGATATCAAAAAGTAAATAAATCATTGAAATTAAATGAAAATGAAAACAACGTATTAAAAGCTCTGGGATACATTGAATGCAGGCCTAACAGGGAAATTTACAGAGCTGCGTACCTCCGAAAGAGGTGCTGGAGAGGTGCCTTGGTGGTTAAGAGCACTGACTGCTCTTCAGGATGGTCCTGGGTCAGTTCAAGTCAGCACATGCTGATTCACAACCCTCAGTAACTTCCACTCCAGAGGATCCAACTCCCTCCTCTGCTCTCCAAAAACACCTGACATGCATTCAAAGAAAACACTCACACACTAAATTAATGAATGAATAGATAAATAAATAACTCTTTTAAAAATAATTAAAAGTAAGTAATAACTTAATGAAGCACCTGAAGGGTCTAGAAACACAAGAACAAAGTGAACACAACCACAACATAGTAGAAGGAAAGAAATAATAGAAAGCAAAGTAGAAATTACTGAAAAGAAAACAAAAATTACCTTTAATCCCAGTGCTTGGGAGGCAGAGGCAGGTGAATTTCCGAGTTGGAGGCCAGCCTGGTCTACAGAGTGAGTGAGTACCAGGACAGCTAGGACTACACAGAGAAACCCTGTCTGGAAAAACAAAAACAAAAACAAAAACAAAAACAAAACAAAAAATTAATAATATAAAGAATCAATGAATCAAGATATCAGTTCTTTAAAAATAAAAACATCTCTCATAATTCCCAAGGACAAGAAATAATCAAACAAACCAATTCATTACTCAAAAAATCAAGTATATAAACAAAAAAGGAGATGTTATGGGATACGCATCTAGAAGCAACTTGCTAAAGCAATTTACGCTTTAAATTTTAACATTGTTCCTCTCAGCTTGCCTTCCTAACACCTATAGGAAAACATTATAAGAAATAATAAGTTTTACCAAAACCCACTGTTTATATAAACTCCCTCAAAGGCTGGGTCTTTTATGGTTCAAATGTAAATGGTCCCTATAGGTTCACATGTTTGGATGCTTGATCCAGTTGGTGAGACTGTTCTGGAAGAGTTAATAGGTGTACCTTGTTGGAGGAGTTGTGACCCTGGGGATGGGCTTTGAAAGGTTTCAGAACCCCACACCATTCTCAGTAAGCTCTCTCCTGTCCTCTTGCGTCCTCTCCCCTCTTCTCCTGTCCTCTTTCGCCCCATCCCTCCTTTTTCCTCCCCCTCCCTTCTTTCCTTTCCCCACTCCTCTAAGTCTTTCTGTCTTTCTGTTTTTCTATTGCATCCTCAAGAATACTGGGTCCAAAAATTTTAATCTGAAAAAACTGTTTTTTTGTTATTATTGCTGCAATGTCCCTAAATTCCAATAAGGAGTAAGTATCTCATTCATTTGTCTCCTTCTTTGAGTACCATCCTGCCTTGGCTACCTCTTTCAAAGAATCACTAAAACCAGAGATATAGATAGGTTCATGACATCCCTCTAACCACTGCCAGCTGACTGTTGGTGACTGTCTCAAGGTACAAGCTCCATTACTGATGAAACAAAAATAGTTAAGTGTGAGTACAGAGAGCAAGTGTACATACTATATGAATCTCTTCCTTGTTTGCTGATATAGTAAGTAAGCTGAGTTTTTGAGCTCCTGCTGCTGTGTCTCCATCAGAGGGTAGAGCCCATCTAATCCTAGATTTCCTGTATATGTGCCCATTGTTTCTTCATGCCTTGTTGCCCCATTAGGAAATCCTAAGCCATGAAGGCCATGAATCCAGAAATAACTTTTCTAAGAAATGCTACATGTACCTTGCATTTCAACCTGTAACCAGGACATGGTGCACATTTTATAAGCATAATAAGCTTTGAAATTATTTGTAACTCCATTTCCATTCTACTTCCATGCTGAGCATTCCATCCACCTGGGGAACTACCAGAGTATTTGAAAAGTGGTGACTTATGACCTTCTTTGTTCCGTTACTATAAAAGCTTCATAAAAGTGCTGCCATGCTGGAACATGGAATTTGGGGTACCCTGAATCTGTGTTCCTGGGTCATGTTCACTCGTATTTGTCCCCAGAATAAATGAACTTATCAACCTTGTGGTAAGAGCTGTGTGTTTGTGCAGCATGCCTATGGATTCCCACCATTCTACTTCCTATAATCTGTATATGGTAGAAAATTTGACTTATGTGATTCTTCAACTCTAGGTTTTTCAAATCTTTCAGCCACCACACCTGGGATTTCTTTGACTAAGTCTATTTGATTTGGAAGACGTTAGTGTTTAGGATTGATGATGTTCATACATCAGGCTAAGCTGAAAAAATATGAAAAACAAAATGTCAAATGTCATGTGTCTGGGAACTTGAGTGTTGGGAGGTTTTAAAGAAACAAATACTATATCTTCTCTAAATAGTTAATAAGCCCTATGCTTCTGTTCTTGTTTTGGATAATGTTCCCTAGCATTCATCAATTTAATTTGAAATGAATAGCTTTTATTTGTTCTTATCTTGACCAGTCTCAGTGACTTCATCCTTCCCAAGTCATGTTTTCATATCCATAAGGGTCTCATTTAACCACATGTTTATCATTTAAGATCTGCATTTTTTCCTGATGCAAAATGATTTATTCTTCCAGAGCACTGGAATTGGATTGAATCATCTTATAATGGCCAGAACTAAATGCTTTTATGTGCAGGAGAGAATTACAAGACCATATAGTTCCTTTTTATGTGGATGGGAGCATTTCAGTCATCCTTATGACAGAATGTCAGAGTGGAGCTCTTGCTGGGAGATGTGCTGCTCCTTGGCAGGATTCTCTTGGTACATTGGACAAAGAAATTCCAAATTATGAAATGCTCGTGATCCATCCAGAATGTGACTTTTGACACTTGAACATGATCTTTTAAAGTATGTTTGGCTGTTTAGACCTTGACTTCAAGGTGAAGGAAAGCTCACCCACTCCTCCTTTTCATATGTAACATAATATATCAAGGTCTGATGTAAGACAGTATGCCAGTCCCAAGATCTGTCACCATGACTGAAGATACATGGCAAAGTTATCGCTACAGCAGAAAAGGCAAGCTACAGTGAAATCCAGTTCACTACAAATCTTTATGATGAGTTAGATAAGAAGAGTTTTTAATTTTTAATTAAATATAAAATCAAAAGAATAAGAATTTGTAACACATTAAAATAAGTTCAATTTTAAGTGGTTAGAAACAGTTTTATTAGAACATGTTCTTGCTTGTTTGCTTGTCATTGCCTACTGTCTATGTTTCCTGTAAATGCAGAGTTGGTTCCTTGTAATAGTCCACCAAGCCTTCCTTGCTCACCATCTGGCCTACTGCAAGAATGGCTGCTGAGTTGACACAGGCAAATACAGATATCCACAGCCAAAAGGTGAAAGGAGCTTGGGGACTCTTATGGAAGAAAAGGAGGAAGGATTCTGGGCCCCCAGTGGGGATAAGAACTCCACAGGAAGACCAACAGAGCCAACTAACTCGACCCTTGGGGCTCTCAGAGTGTGAACCACCAACAAAAGAACGTACAGGGCCTGCCCATTCATATACAACAGATGTGTGGCTTGGCCTTCATGTGGCTCCTGAACAACTGGAACAGGGGCTGTCCCAAAAGCTGTTGCCTGCATGCGTGATATGTTTTGACAGAACTGCCTAGTCTGGCCTCAGTGGGAGAGGAAGCACCTAGCCTCCAGCCTTGCAGAGGCTTGAAGTCTGGAGGTAAGGAGGGGGATACCCAAAGAAGCCCTCACCTGCTAGGAGGAGAAGAGGAGGAGGAAGATTTGGGGGGAGGGCGTGACTGGGAGTGGGCAGTGAGTAGATTGTAAAGTGAATAAATAAAAATCATAAAAGTTGTTTAAAAAAAAAAAGAAAGAATGGCTGCTGAGTCCTTCTCCAAAAGCATTGTATTTCTCCATATCATTCTGTGACCATTAACTAAAATCACTGATACTAATGACAGATGTAGGAAACAATTGTAACTTCTTTTTTTTTTCTTTCTTTCTTTTTTCTTTATTAGATATTTTCTTTATTTACATGTAAAGTTCTCCTTTCCCAGTTTCCCCTACAAAAACCAACTAAACAAACAAAAACAACAAGAACAAATCCCTGTTGCCTCCCCCATCCCCATGCCTGTCACCCCACCCTCTCCCACTTATTGGCCCTGGCATTTCCCTACACTGGGGCACAGAACCTTCACAAGGCCGAGGTCTTCTCCGCCTGTTGATGATCGAATTTGCAATCCTCTACTATATACATGCTGCCAGAACAATCAGTCCCACCATGTATAGTCCTTGGTTGGTGGTTAGGTCCCTGGGAGCTCTGAGGGTACTAGTTAGTAATTGTTGTTCATCCTAAGGGGCTGCAAACCCTTCAGCTCCATAGAACCTTTCTCTGACTCCTTCATTGGGGACCGTGTACTCAGTTCAATGGATGGCTGTGAGCCTCTACATCTGTATTAGTCAGGTATTGTCAGAGCCTCTCAGGAGATAGCTATATGCTTGTCCTTCCTTCAGTCTCTGCTCCATAGTTAATCTCTGCCACTCCTTCTGTGGGTATTTGATTCCCCTTTTTAAGAAGGAATGAGATGTCCACCTTTTGGTCTTTCTTCTTCTTAGGTTTCTTGTGGTTTGTGTGTCATTCTTCCTGTATTCCAAAACTTCTGGGCTAATAACCACTTATTAGAGAATGCATACCATGTGTGTTCTTTTGTGATTGGGTTATCTCACTCAGGATGATACTCTCCAGATCCATCCATTTCCCTAAGAATTTCATAAATTCATTGTTTTTAATAGCTGAGTAGTACTCCATTGTGTAGATGTACCACACTTTCTGTATCCATTCATCTGTTGAGGGACATCTGGGTTGTTTCCAGTTTCTGGCTATTAAAAATAATGCTGCTATGAACATGGTGGAGCATGTGTCCTTATTATGTGTTGGAGCATCTTTTGGGTATATGCTCAGGAGTGGTATAGCTGGGTCCTCAGGTGGAACTATGTCCAATTTCCGGAGGAAGCGCCAAATTGATTTCCAGAGTGGTTGTACCAGTTTGCAATCCCACCAGTAATGAAGTAGTGTTCTTCTTTCTCCACAACCTCTCCAGCATCTGCTGTCACCTGAGTCTTTTATCCTAGCCAATCTGACTAGTGTGAGGTAGAATCTTAGAGTCCTTTGATTTGCATTTCCCTGATGACTAAGGATGTTGAACACTTCTTTAGGTGTTTCTCAGCCATTTGGTATTCCTCAGTTGAGAATTCTTTGTTTAGCTCTGTATCCCATTTTTAATAGGGTTATTAGGTTCTCTGGAGTCTAACTTCTTGAGTTCTTGGTATACATTGGATATTAGCCCTCTATCAGATATAGGGTTAGTAAAGATCTTTTCCCAATTTGTTGGTTGCAATTTTGTCCTATTGACAGTGTCTTTTGCCTTACAGAAGCTTTGCAACTTTTTGAGGTCCCATTTGTCAATTGTTTTGTTTTTTTTAGATATTTTCTTTATTTACATGTAAATTTCTCCTTTCCCAGTTTCCCCTCCAAAAAACAAACAAACAAAAACAACAAGAACAAGCCCCTGTTTCCTCCCCCCTCCCCATGCCTGCCACCCAACCCTTTCCCACTTATTGACCCTGGCATTCCCCTACACTGGGGCACAGAACCTTCACAAGGCTAAGATCCTCAACTCCCATTGATGATCGAATTTGCAATCCTCTACTCTACACATGCTGCCAGAACAATCAGTCCCACCATGTATAGTCCTTGATTGGTGGTTGAGTCCCTGGGAGCTCTGAGGGTACTAATTAGTTCATATTGTTGTTCGTCCTAAGGGGCTGCAAACCCTTCAGCTTCATAGATCCTTTCTCTCACTCCTTCATTGGGGACCCTGTACTCAGTTCAATGGATGGCTGTGAGCCTCTACATCTGAATTGATCAGGTATTGTCAGAACCTGTCAGGATATAGCTATATTAGGCTGACTTGTCCTTCCTTCAGTCTCTGCTCCATAGTTAATCTCTGCAACTCCTTCCATGGGTATTTGGTTCCCCCTTTTAAGAAGGAATGAAATGTCCACCTTTTGGTCTTCCTTCTTCTTGAGTTTCTTTGTGGTTTGTGGGTTGTTCTTCCTGTATTCCAAACTTCTGGGCAAATAACCAGTTATCAGAGAGTGCATACCATGTGTATTCTTTTGTGATTGGGTTACCTCACTCAGGATGATATTCTCCAGATCCATCCATTTCCCTGAGAATTTCATAAATTCATTGTCATAATAGCTGAGTAGAACTCCATTGTGTAGATGTACCACAGTTTCTGTATCCATTCCTCTGTTGAGGGACATCTGGGTTGTTTCCAGTTTCCGGCTATTATAAATAAGGCTGCTATGAATATGGTGGAGCATGTGTCCTTATTACATGTTGGAGCATCTTTTGGGTATATGCCCAGGAGTGGTATAGCTGGATCCTCAGGTAGAACTATGTCCAATTTCTGGAGGAACCGCCACACTGATTTCCAGAGTGGTTGTACCAGTTTTCAATCCCACCAGCAATGAAGTAGTGTTCCTTTCTCCACAACCTCTCCAGCATCTGCTGTCACTTGAGTCTTTTATCCTAGCCAATCTGACTGGTGTGAGGTAGAATTTCAGAGTTCTTTTGATTTGCATTTTCCTGATGACTAAGGATGTTGAACATTTCTTTAGGTGCTTCTCAGCCATTTGGTGTTCATCAGTAGAGAATTCTTTGTTTAGCTCTGTACCCCATTTTTTAATAGGGTTATTTGGTTCTCTGGAGTCTAACTTCTTGAGTTCTTTGTATACATTGGATACTAGCCCTCTATCAGATATAGGGCTGGTAAAGATCTTTTCCCAATTTGTTGGTTGCTGTTTTGTCCTATTGACAGTGTCTTTTGCCTTACAGAAGCTTTGCAACTTTATGAGGTCCCATTTGTCAATTCTTGATCTTAGAACAGAAGCAATTGGCGTCCTCTTCAGGAAAATTTCCCCTGTGCCTATTTGCTCGAGTTTCTTCCCTACTTTCTTTTCTATTAGTTTCAATGTATCTGGTTTGATGTGGAGATCCCTGATCCACTTGGACTTGAGTTTTGTACAAGGAGAAAGGAATGGATTGATTTGCACTTTTCTACATGTTAACTGGCAGTTGAGCCAGCACCATCTGTTGAAAATGCTGTGTTTTTTCCACTGTATGGTTTATCTCCTTTGTCAAAGATCATGTGACCATAGGTGCATGGGTTCATTTCTGGGTCTTCAATTCTGTTCCATTGATCTACCTGCCTGTCACTGTATCAATATCATGCAGTTTTTATCACAATTGCTCTGTAGTACAGCTTAAGGTCCGGGATTGTGATTCCACCAGAGGTTCCTTTATTGTTGAGAATAGTTTTGGCTATCCTGAGTCTTTTGTTGTTCCAGATGAATTTGCAAGTTGCTCTTTCTAAGTCTGTGAAGAATTGAGTTGGAATCTTGATGGGGATTGCATTGAATCTGTAGATTGCCTTCTGTAAGATGGGCATTTTTACTATATTAATCCTGCCAATCCATGAGCATGGGAGATCTTTCCATCTTCTGAGATCTTCTTCAATTTCCTTCTTCAGAGACTTGAAGTTCTTGTCAAACAGATCTTTTACTTGCTTAGTTAGAGTTACACCAAGGTATTTTATATTATTTGTAACTATTGTGAAGGGTGTTATTTCCCTAATTTCTTTCTCCGCCTGTTTATCCTTTGTGTAGAGGAAGGCCTCTCATTTGCTTGAGTTAATTTTATATCCAGCTACTTTGCTGAAGTTTTTTTTAATCAAGTTTAGGAGCTCTCTGGTGGAATTTTTGGGGTCACATAAGTATACTATCCTATCATCAGCAAATAGTGATAATTTGACTTCTTCCTTTCCAATTCGTATCCCTTTGATCTCCTTTTGTTGTCTAATTGCTCTGGCTAGGACTTCAAGTACAATATTGAATAGATAGGGAGAGAGTGGGCAGCCTTGTCTAGTCCCTGATTTTAGTGGGATTGCTTGCAAGTTTCTCTCCATTTAGTTTGATGTTGGCTACTGGTTTTCTGTATATTGCTTTTACTACATTCAAGTATGGACCTTGAATTCCTGATCTTTCCAAGACTTTTATCATGACGGGATGTTGGATTTTGTCAAATGCTTTCTCAGCATCTAATGAGATGATCATATGGTTTTTTTCTTTGAGTTTGTTTATGTAGTGAATTATGTTGATGGATTCCCATATATTGAACCATCCCTACATCCCTGGGATGAAGCTTACTTGATCATGGTGGATGATTGTTTTGATGTGTTCTTTGATTCAGTTTGTAAGAAATTTGTTGAGTATTTTTGCATCGATATTCATAAGGAAATTGGTCTGAAGTTTTCTTCTTTGTGACCACCAGTAGTCTTTGGAACCTTTTTCATTGAATATTTTACATGGAGCTTTGTTCTTTCATTTCTCCATACATGCATGTAGTTTAACGATGTTCAGTGAAGTAAAATAACAATGAAGAATAAAGAAAACTGTATTTTAGAATTCATTGTATATATTTAAAAATCTAAGATGGCCACCCCAAAGAAATTTCTTCAGTTTTTCTATATATGTTTACTATATTGTATGTTAATTAATTATATGTAGTGCTTCATAAAATCTATAACATTGTATGTAGTTTATAAGAAACAAAACATTCATGAAATTGTGAAGGTTACCTTTCCTTACCATCAGAAGCACTGGGTTTGAATAAATCCTATTTTGGTATCAGTAAAGAATGTTAAAGAATTAATATACTATTAAGGCAAACATAGAAGTTGAAATTAAAAAGAGTAGTAGATAGGAGAAGTAATATACAAAAATGAATATTTGCTTTAAATAGTTTTTATGCATCATCTAATTAGAGTGTGATTCTCCAGACTCGACTCTGTCCAAAATATCCAAAATGACTCTATCTACAGTCATTAAAACAATATGTTGAAAATAATAAACATTTCCTACTTGAAAACTCAGATTTGTCCTTCTTTGCTTTCTACTGTTGTGATAAGCACCCTGACCAAAGCAGCTTGTGGAAGGCAGGGTTTATGCTGTCATACAAGGTACTGTCCATCATGGAGGGAAGCGACATTAGGAACTCAAAATAGTAGGTTCAAGCAGAAATCATGGAGGAACACAACCTCCTGGCTTGATCTTTTTGGCCTCTGTTCAGCCAGCTTCCTAATATAACTCCGGACCACCTACAAGGACTAGCACCACCCCACAGAGGGATGAGTCCTCCCACATGAATCAAAATCAAGAAAAGCTCTACAGATGTGCTCAGAAGCCAATTGGATCTGGATAATTCTTCAGTGGATATTCCCAGGTAATCTGCGTTTTATCAAGTTGGCAGATGAAGCTAACTATGGCAATATCCCATAATAACTCCATGGTGTGGAATGATCCCATGATGGTGACCCAACCATATACTATATACTCTCCACATCATGATTATGGTTTACAATTTCTTCACTCCTCTTCCTCAGTGACTGACCTCAGAAACCAACTGATTGCTGTTCTTTTAAATTCAACTCCTTGGGTGGTTAGGGAGGCAACTAGAGAAGTAGAGTTCTCTCTATGTGTTCATACCTCTAGCTTGTTCTTAGAAAATGTTCAGAAGGGCTTGGGATGCTCAGTGAGTAAAGTGCTTATCAAAGTTTTGGATTCCAACATTGCACTCCAAAAATTTGGTGTGGTGCTTCATACCTATAATCTTAATGTTTGAGAGGCAAAGGTTCATAGTCATCCTCAGCTACATAGTGAGTTTGAGTCCAGAATAGGATACATGAGACTGCATCCCAAGGGGGGGAAAAAAAGGGAAGGAAGGGGGAAGGAAAGAGAAGGGAAGGGAGGGGGAGGAAGTAAAAAAGAGAGAGAGAGAGAAAGAAAGGCTCATGATATTCTAACTACACAATCATCTCCATGAGTACAACATTCACTATGGAACAGCTTCTAATACATTATCTGGAAGAAACTGGATGACTCAGGATCAGACCCAGGACAGAGTCAGGTCCATTGGGATGAGTTTTGAAGGCATAAGGCATTTTATACAAGTTTGGCAGGGTCCTGGCAAGCACCACATCTGTGTTTGACTCTTTGGGACACTTCTGCTCCTTGCTATCATCACATGGGACATGCAGCAAGTTACTGCAAGCTTTTAAGTTATGGATAACTATTTAAAGTCTCTGGATAACTATTATGCCCATTTAAATTTAATTGTTTGTATTGTTTGCTCTAGAGACTTAGATTGTGCTTCCCTTGGTCTTCAGATTGAACTGTTTGCCTTTTAGTCTTCTGTGTGTCAGTATATTTCTGAACTGTGGTCAGGGGGCTCCTGGCCCTCGGTACTTCCTGTATTCATCCGAGCTCAACTTCCACCTGTGCTCCTCACTGATAACTTTTTAAACTGTCAAAACAGAACGAGCAAAACGCACAGGCTATAATAGTATTGAAGATGTGCAAAGAGAACAACACAAATTGTGCCACTTCCCTGGTAATAGTTATAACACCAAAAACACAGCTTTAATTTTGGCCATGTAAGTAACAGGCAGTCTTAATGTGGACAGGCATGCAGTCATTTCCAAGTGAGCTAAGGAAATGACACAGAACAATTTCTAATATCTGAAATTCTTTTAAGGAAAAGACCATAAATGTATGTCACAACAAGAGGGCCTAGGTGTTTACTGATGGCAAAGTGTAAGGTTGGCACACACCCTGTCCGCTAGGGACCATTTGCAGAAGTCTACAAAATTACAGCCCTATGATGGAAATGTCTATTCCCTTCTGCATTTAATTCTGTTGCACCTTGTAGATAATGTGAAAATTTCTACTCTGGCACCACAGTTTCCCATCCACCATTAGGAATTCAATATTGAAATACTTTAATGATAAACAATGCCCACTTTTCTCTCCAATGATTTCGGAGGCATTAACTAACATATTTACACAAGTTTCTCATGCTCTGTCCATCCATTCCACTCAGCATATTTTTATTGAATATGTTATTTAAGAAGTTGTGCTTATAGGCTAAGTCACATATGTGTTAAGGAGTTACTCTAAGTGACTTTGACACCAGAGCCCAAGTCTCAGCATAAACTCACTCTTTTATACATAGGATTTAACATTTATATGTGAATTTCAGTATAAATATCAAATATATTTAATTCCCATTAAAGAGATGTAACATTCTGTTGGTCAGCATGCACTGCTTCAGAAATGTCATGGATATATCTTTTACATTGTTAAGTTCAGAGATATGTGGAAAATATATTTTTAAAGACATTTTCAAAAAACTTAAATATCTGTTATGTTTACAAATCTTCCTAAAATATTGTGTAAGGAATTTCACTCAAGAATACAATGGCTTAATAAAATAATTGAGATTCAGAATGATGGTTTTTATTACATTTTGACTATTTTGTAGTAATGCCATGAATGTAGTGTTGTTTCCCAACACAACGCTACAACACAGAGACACACACAGACACATATAACACATATACAGACACACAAGACACAAAAACTCATACACAAACATACACACACACACACACACACACACACACACACACGCACACACACACACACAGCATCACCAAAAAGCCCACTCCAATAAGCGTGATAATTCACATAAGCTGCATCTCTGGAGCTCTCTGAGCAATTCGAAGGCAGTTTGAGAGATGTGAGGAATTTCTCTGGAGCTTGGATGGCTGTAATATCCCCTGGGTGGCTGGAAGATCCTCCTTTACCAGTTATTATTTTTATAAAGCTGGAGAGGCACCTTTGATAATCTTTGGAATTTCTCACAAATGACTTGTCTTTTAGTTAGTTACAGATCTAGCCAATTTGACAGCCAAGATTAACTATTATAATGTGCTTAAGAGTCATGGTCAATTCAACAAACTTCTACTACTGAGGACCATTGATATAGTATCTGCAAGACAAGCCACGTGCAAGCCAACTAAAGCATAGTAGCCAAACTGCAGTATTCAGATCAGCAAGGCTGTTGATCTGCTATCTGTTTCTAAACTCTGGACCTCTACTGCTCCTGGGTCAGTATAATGTTGTTTCTGCCTTTGTCTTCTACCCAAATCTGTATCTACATATGGTCCTCCCACTTCTCTGCTCCAGCTATTGCATGTGAGCAGGCAATCTATATTTTAACAAGTCTACATCTTCAATGTCTCTTTATGAGGGGTTATTGAAAAGAGGAAGGGACCCAGCAAGAGGGAGGAGGGTCATAGCAGTAATAGTAAGATCTATATGTATTTTACAAGGTATATATTTTAAAAGTCACAATGATACCCATTAGTTTGTGTGCTGACTAAAAATAAATATCTGAAGAAAAAGTATAAAAAGGAACACCCTTTTCCTACCTCATATATTGATTCTTTATCTTGAGGGTAGCTTACCAGAATTTCCTACTGGATCCTTTTTCTATTTGTTATACTGATAAACTCATAAGGGAGCCCTGCATCGTCTCTGCATCTTCCACCTGCACATGCCAATATGAATATATTAACATCCGAGACCTGTCTTGATAGCTGTGTCTGTTTCCCACAAGCTGGAGTCACCTAGGAAGGTGGAACCTTAACTGAGGACTTGTCTCTAATTTGCCTGTGGGCGGGTCTGTGGCTCATTTTCTTCGTTAGTAATTGATGTGGGAGGGCCAAGCTCACTCAGGGCAGAGCCACACTGGTTGCAGTAAATCTCCAACGCAAAGAAGCCCAGGCAATGACAACACAACTCAGTTAATATGAACACGTGCTGTGCGCCTAGATTGGGCAGATTTACCACTACACTACCATCTTCCCCATATAAGAGACCTCTTATAACTTGCAGTTTCTCCAGGCCAGGTGTTTCTGCTCCACTTTTCTTCTTTCTCCTCTCCAGTTGTCCTCTCTCTCTCCTTTTCTCCCCAAACCATCTTCCCCTCTTTTTCCTCTTTCTCAGCCCAATCACCGGCTCTAGCCATTATTTTTTCAATTAACGTGGGAAGAAGGTTTCCAGGAAATCACCTGAGTGCTGACTCATTCCTTGTTTGCAGCCCCTCACAGGAGATTGGAATTAACATCAAATATAATTAGCCCCCAAGGCGATCTGCAAAAAAGCAAGCTGAGTAAGTCACGCACAGCAAGCCAGGAAGCAGCATCCCTCCATGGCCATTACTTCAGTCTAGGTTTCTGCATTGAGTTCCTGCCCTGGCTTCTCGTGGTGATGGACTGTGACGTCAAAGTGCAAGATGAAATAAATCTTTCCTCCCCCAAGTTTATTTAGTGTCTTATCACAACAGAAAAGCCTAACTAGAACACCCATAATGCTATTATTAATTGACATACAGGTGACTGAAGAACCTGAGGTCTGACATATGTTGGTTATGTGTCAATTGTGTCAGAACAGGACTCATACTAGTTACTCTTTCTGTCTCCTTTCTCAAGTGCATATTGATTATTCACTCCAGTTAATATGAGAATTACGTAATTTAGACATAGTAATGATTGTGTGTAATTAAAAGGCATGTAAGAATCTGGACATCTATTGATCTGTTTTTATGAATGTGTATCCTTAGATCCGTACATTGTCATGACTATCAAGAGGTTTTGTTTCTTATATTTTTTAACTTCTTGGGCTTGGGATAAAATACTTTTAACTAGGGACTAAACTAAATTATAAGGTAGTATAGTTGGCACATCAAATACCATAAAGGATTGAAAGTAATGTCAGTGGCAAACAGATGACAAGCAGTACAAATTCTATGGAGTGATTGAAAAGCGGGAGAAGACGCGAAGTTTTTTGTATGTATAATATTGAGCTGGGAATTTGCCAGTGTTGTTTTGCTCATAACTTAAGAGTCTCCTTTTCATGGTGGATTCCTGGAAGAAAAGTACTAAGTGAGCCATAGGAAGAAGTAATCAAGGTGATAAAGTATCCTGACACATTGGTAAAAGACCACAGTCCAGGAAACTGAAGCTTAAGAATTCATATTAACTCCAGTTCCCCACGTGCAGCCCCGAGACTTTGGCAAATCACTTAGTCAACTTCCCCAGCTTCCTACACAAAGCAGTTACTATCCTTGCATTTTACACACTGAATGTGACCATTAAGCCTCATTGAAACGTGAGACTGACTTGTTAATAATCTTAAAACACAAATTATGTTAAGTATGTGGCCAAAGAGCATGGTGATGCTATTAACCTTTGTTATGCTAAGGACTCTTAATTTTATGGTAGAAATGTCAACAAGCTTGTGGAGGCTGGAAGAAACAAGGCTTAAAGAGTCTTTCAGTTTTGAAAGCAATTCAGTATGTGTTCTGGCATCCCTTTTCCTAAGCAATTTAACCCCCAAGATAGGCATAATTTTTAATGCCTACTTCATCAGAATATGTCTAATTGACTCTTCTAAAAAGCCTTTGGTCTATACATAGGATCTAAATGTAAATGTGATTTACTGACGTAATTAAATAGGAGAAACTGAACTAGAATAGATATAAAATATACCTTGGCTTTCTAATAGTTCTTATAGGTTATATAAGAGGTGGGAAAAGAATATTTGAAACGTCTAGAAATAAAATGACCCTAAGTAGTGATCCTGGGAAAATAAGTACCCTAAGACACTGCAATCATCTCTCTGTGGTTTGCTGGAGTTGAGGTCTGGAAGGCCCAGCTTTGGTTAGAAGAAATAACCTAGTGAAGACAGAGCTATGACGTTAGTCTAGAAGGAGTTTTGGAAGAATGACAAACTGTGGCTGCCCAGAACATACTAGGTGCCGTATTTCCAAGGCAGTGCCCACATTTGAACATCAAGTAGGAACTCTTAAGAATACAGTCATCTCTGCAGTGCTAAGGACCTTGTTCGTGCCACACAGGTCTCCAGGATCTGACTCCCGGACTCTTTAATTCTACCTTGTTAATTGACTTACTCGTTACTAACTAGAAACCACTTGGTGATCAGCAACTGGATATGGAACGTTCCTAATTTTTACCCAAGCAAGGCTGCCTCAGCTTTGGCAGCTCCATTTATTCCGTGGAGCCCAGTCACTTGGGTTTGAACCAGCTGTAGCATTCCTCCTTACAAGATGCATTGCCTGATGTGAGTCATTTTCCTTCACATCTATATAGAGAAAGCAGAGAGAGCAGAGTGCATGTGTTCCTTGAATGCTCGTGGATGCTATTAGAACGTGGAAATAAACTGACTTTTAAAAAAAGGTTATGATATTTGTCACAGAGTAAATCTCTTATAAATATCATCTGTGCTTATAAATTATTTTCATAATCTATCAATTAAAAAACGTTAGAAATTTTGTTAACACGAAGATCCCTAGGACCCTGCCCTAGAATGGTCCATATTGTGGGCCTGAGAGAGGGAGCTTAAGAACTTGTCTTGGGTCATGCTGACCTTACTTGTTCTAGGAGCGCATCTTCAGAACATCTGACCCAAAACATTCATCCCAAATTCTCATCAAAGGCTCACTCACGTATGCTTCAACTACAGGGATGAAACAGTCATTTTAGTCATATTCCTCAAATGGTGGAAGCCTGCTAGAGGAATAGGATGTATCAGGATAACATCTAACCTTACAAAAGAATGCTATGACCCTCACCACAATGTAAAAAACAAAAACAAACAAAAAAAAACATAAAAATATCATGGCAAATGAATGAACTAAGCCATATGCAGAAAAATTATTCTATGTTCTCATTATGGGGTGTTTTTTTTTTCTTAATAGTCACATATAGAGAATATAGACAAAGGTGGTTTATGCAATTGGGGACGGAGAAGGATACTTATAGATTAGAGGACACAAAGCAACAACTACAGAGTGAAGCAATCCAGAGATTTAATGTATAATATGAGGACTGTATTTAATAATTCTGTTTAAAACACACAGCGAAAGAGTGCATCTTACTAACACACATTTACAGAGAGAATAAAGTGATATGTTTGTTTGTTTCATCTTTATGTAGCTCATAATTTCATATTGTACACCCCAAACATATATAACCAATAAAGAGAAAGAGGATAGGTGCCTCTTCCAGGGCCGAAAAGTACAGGCAAACTTCAGACACCTCACTTCACTGCTATCTCAACTTGCAAGTAGAAGGGGAGTCATAAACCCAGGGCAAACCACAGTGATTAAAGCATCTTTGAATGTTATTGCTGTTGTTGATATCACTGTCATTAGCATATATTCGTTGTGTAGACTGATGGGGTCCTTGGCATGTTTTTTTATTCAAGTATATCACATGCTGTCAGCATATTTGGTACCATTACCACCTCCCTTTTGCCCCGCCCCCAACACACACCTTTAGCTTCTTCTGGGCATCCACTCACCCACCCACCCAAGCTTAATCTTTTTCTTCCCCTCACTAGTACCTCTCCTGTTTTTATGCCTAGGCCCGCTCTCCCCCTGTTAAAAGGTGGGGGAGATCACTAAAGGAAAGAATTTGTAGCCCCTGAACCAGCCCGGGCCACAGACGGAGCCAGCCACCAGGCATGAAAAGCCCAAGGCTTCCCAACCAGGGAGGAGCAAAGGCGCAGGCGAGCCTGGGTTGGCGCTGGTGGTCCGGGTCGATGGCCCGCCCATTCCCAGAAGCAGAGGCTACAGCTGCGTCACCTGCCCCGCCCTCTTCCCGAGCGAAGACCCCTAGAGGCTGAGCAGACCCCAAAGGCGGTGCAATTCCATTGGCCCAAGGCAGAGGTGAGCTGCTGCTAATCCTCTCGGGAAGTGAAGGGACCCAGAGAGTCTGGTAGATGCGGGAGCTGGGGTTCAGAGCGAGACAGAGGGTGGGATGGGCCGAAGGATCCAAGGAAAGGAAAGTACTGGAGGGGAGTGGGGACAAAAGCAGAGACCAAGGGAACATCGCTTCAGTGACTGAAGCCAGGCAAAACGCGCGGGAAGGATTATGTGTAGCCTGGGACCCTTTCATAAACACTGATGACGTGTTTGTGCAAAGCAAGCACTTCGTGGAGAAACGCCTGGGACTTCGGAAAGGAGTGATTGATTAGTACTTGTAAGTTTAGGTGAGTTTGACGAGAACTAACTAACCTATACTATTGAGGGAGGAGGAAGAACTTTGTACAGTCTCCAGCAGCAGCAGCAGCAGCAGCAGCAGTAGCAGCAGTAGCAGCAGCGGGATAAAGGAAAGCTTTGGTTAGTTTGGGAATGGATGATACCATTAAAATAACAGAAGCGCCTGCAGTTCTCTGAAGTTGTAAGCTAGAAAAGACTAAGCCTACTAAGCCTTTTGATCCCTTTGGAAGCAAAGAACTTTCCTTCAATCCTGCGAAGACTCTCCTCCGAAGATTTCCTGTCTCTGCCTGTTACAAGAGGATTCAAAAGCAAGACAGAAGGGCTCAGGTATTGCCAACTCTTTTGTTAAATACAGTTCGAGGCTTACCTGTACGGAATTCATGTGGTATTTATTTAAGGCTCAATTCTCTTGTAA
This sequence comes from Montemys delectorum, assembly GCA_019843815.1. Lineage (NCBI taxonomy): Eukaryota > Metazoa > Chordata > Mammalia > Rodentia > Muridae > Montemys > Montemys delectorum. Next base: position 15,519 of record JADRCD010202085.1, on the reverse strand, counting down.
CTAACTCTTAGGGTACATATAGTCGCTTCTGTTTCCAGCCACCTTGTTCCAAATTTGTTCATCTAATGATAGCAAGCTCACCTGCTTTTTTTTTTTTTTCCATCACGTAGAGAGTATTTAGAAATATTTTGGGATCTAATAGTAACAGTGAAGGCATAGAAGTAATCATTAGTAAGTCTTAATTTGGGTTAAACTCATTCATAACAATTCCAGGTTGGGAGGGATCACTGAGCTTTTGCCACGTGTGGGTTAAAGATATTTTCTAAGAAGCGAAGCATAATTCTTTCTTGGCCATGCGCCGCATCCTGTGTCAGTGAGGAGAGGGGCGTTTCCAAGCAGAGAAAGAGCAGACAGTGTTATGCCTGCAAAGTCAGAGTGCCTGCTATCTATCGTGCTTGGCTGAGACCTGGCCCTCCCAGCTGGTCAGTGTACTCTCCTCTTGGTCATTAGTTGGCTCTGAAAAGGCAAATGTGTCCTTTTTGGCAAGGACTTGAAGACATGTTAGAAAGAAATTTAACCTCCTTTCTAGTGGGTTATTACAGTTGTAAAGTGTTTTGGAAGGTTAAGTCAAATAAATAAAACATATAGTAAATAATACAATATTACAAAAATTGATCATATAAAGAAGTACATACATAAATGCAATGTGAACAATACATATATACATATATTTAACTTTTATCTATTTACTGATGCAGAATTTCTTAAATTGCACATATATTTATGTTTATAAAAATATAAAAAATATATAAAAGTATAAAAGGCTCTTGGGCAAACAAGAAACTTAAATTTATGAACTTTAGTTGTCCCAATACCACTATTATGGTCTCTAACAACAGGTATCCTGCTTTTCATTTGGAAATGAGAAGCTATGAAGACATGTTCACAATAATACGCCCATTTGGTAATAGTCCAGTGGCAGGCTAGCCACACACTAAGAGAACATTTCCCCAAGTCTATGCCAGTTTACACTCCAGGGGATAAGGGTTCCTCTTTTCTTCAGATTTCACTAGCATTTTTTGTCATGTATCTTCTTGATGATGTGCATTCTGAGTGGAATGAGATAGGATCTCAAAGGAATGTCAATTTGGATGCCCTGGACAATCTTTTAGGTCTTCCTTTCAGTACACTAGTCCATTCATTTATTGGATAGTTGGGGGGAGGGTGTTAATTTTTTTTTGCAGTTCTTATGGAATTCACCGCCCCCCCCAAAAAAAACCCCTGAAATAGAACTTCCAATCCATTCCTGGGTATGTAACAAAGAAAAATGTGTGCAGCATTTATTGCTACATTATTCACGACAGCCAAGAATGTGGAGCCAACTTACATAGCCGTCAAAATATGAATGGATAAAGAAAACGTGGACATATGTACAACAGAATTCCATGTGGCCATAAAGAAGTGAAATCATGACATTTGACGGAAATGGATGCAACTAGAAATCAATTGGGCTTATCAAAATAAGACAGACTCAAAAAGGAAACACTGTGTGGCTTCTCTTACAAGCAGAACCAAGATTTACAATTTTATGTGTACATGTGTGCTTAAAATTTTATTTAGTTACATACTATTCTAATCTGTGCATGTGTATATAGGCATGCTGTGATAAGAAAGCAGAAACTAGCTAGGGTGGGTAGGAGAGAAAGCAATAAGGAGAGGAGCTAATAAGAACAACGCCTAATAACCTAGGTGCCATGATGAAACACATGAATTTGTATGATAATTGAAATACAGACTAGGACAGGAGGCACAAGTTCAAACCAGGGTGAAATCCCAGCACAGAGGAGAAGGAGACACAAAGTTATACCACTAACCAGGAAGCCATTTGCAATTGCTGCCCGATGGGAGAGGAAATACCAGTTTTCTCCAATGGAGTCTATAACAGCCACACCACAATGTTGACTCCATGGATTTTTTGTGCTATTTTTCATTTTTTTTTACTGTTTTGTTGTTGTTGTTGTTGTTGTTTGTTTTGACAGAGAGAAAGAATATGAAGTTGGGTGGCTAGGAAGCTGGGGAGGACCTGGAGGAAGTTGGGGGAGGAGAAAATTGCATGGAGCCTATTTAAACATCAAAAAGGGTTCATTTTGCCACAGGAAAGTATAAATTAAATAAACCAATTATGACTCTTCAAACAACCATCCCCAGTTATTGCCAGAGTCGCTATGTACAGCGTGCCTAGGACTTTGCTTGAACTGTCCGTATAACTTTGCTGTGGTGTCTTTTCAGGATGCAGATAAGAGGCAGGGAAGTCAACTGCTTGTTGATCTCCCTCACTGTCGTCTGCTTGCTGGTCACCCCTGGGAGCAGGGCCTGTCCTCGACGCTGTGCCTGCTATGTGCCCACAGAGGTGCACTGTACATTTCGGTACCTGACCTCCATCCCAGAGGGCATCCCAGCCAATGTGGAACGAGTGAATTTAGGGTGTGTGGACCTTGCCTGATCCCCTCCTCAGAGAGGGACCACTGATCTTCCTGGTACTCTGTATCCAAACACCTATGATTACTTTTAATAGTTTTCTTCTAAAATGGGTTCATAAGAACTTACATTGTAGAGCCAATAAAACACTTTTCCCAGTAGTCTTTTATTAGCACTCGAAGCCCCTCTTATGTGTTTGGGAGCCTCATAATTGTGGGGCAGCTTTATTCTGAATAAATTTTTACTGGAAAAGATACAGTTTCTATTAATAATCATTATTATGATACCAAACAAGAGGAATTATCATTCTATATTTAAAAAAAAAACCCACCGTTTCTTTTGCTGGGCTTATAAATGCCCAGCACATAATGGTTTACTTAAAATACTTGACTTACTAAATCGGACAAATTATGGTGCTATTTTGAAGGTTTATGAAAAGTTGATTATATGTATAAATGCAGAAGTAATGGGATATGCCATCACGTATGTGACATTAGTGAGCACCTACCGCAGGCCAAGCACTCTTGTTCGCATTTGGAGGAAGAAATATGGGGGCGGGGGCAATGCAACAAGGATTGTAAGAATATACCCAGTGCCTTGGGAGTGATCGCTAACAGTAAAGACTGACATTGTGTCCTCCCTATGAGGGAGGGGCCTTGGGCTGAGCACTCTGCATGTATTCATTTGCTCATTATGCTGGCAAGTCTTATGATAACTTGACCCAAACTAGAGTCACTGGAGAGGAAGGAGCTTCAATTGAGAAAATGCCTGAATAAGATCAGATTATAGGCAGGCCTGTGGAGCATTTTCTTAATTAGAGATTTATGGGGTGGTACCGTTTCTTGGCTGGTGATCCTGGGCTCTATTAAAAAAAAAAAAACAAAAAAATCTCAGGCTGAGCAAGTCACAAGGAGCAAGCCAGTGGGCAGCAGCCCTCATGGCCTCTGCCTCAGCTCTTGCCTCCAGGTTCCTGCCCTGTTTGAGTTCCTGTCCTAGCTCCCTACAATGATGAACAATGATGTGGAAGTATAAGCCAAATAAAACCCTTTCTTCCCCGACTTGCTGTTGATCGTGGTGTCTCATCACAGCACCATTCACCGCCACTGAGATGCTGGTGTTCATAACACCTTTGGACTAAATTCTGTTATCTAGACTTTATAGCTGACGAAAACGGAGCACAGAAAATCTCCAGATTACACCGAGTGCCATCTGGTCCCGAGCTCAGAATCACACCCATGTGCACTCCAGCGCCCAGGCTTCTTAACCAGAACACAGTTACAAAAAGGAATTTTCTGTTTGTTTCGTTTAGACATTTGGAGTTTTAATTGAAAGATTCATCAGATGCCTAAAATGATTTTTTTTTCAGGTATAACAGCCTCACTAGATTGACAGAAAATGACTTTTCCGGCCTGAGCAAACTGGAGTTACTCATGCTGCACAGTAACAGCATTCACAGAGTCAGTGACAAGACCTTCTCAGGCTTGCAGTCTTTGCAGGTGAGAGAAGTAGAGGGTGAGGGAGGGTGAGAAGAGAGGTGGAACTGTGGGGTATACCCCACGGCTGCCTATCTCTGTGGGATACATCCTATAAGCATTCTATAAACTAGAGGCACACATCAAGGAGGGATTTCAATTGTCATGCAATTTTAGGTGAAAATTTGAATATTAAGAAAATGCTGAGCAAAATGCTTACACAAATATGAGGGCCTAAGTTTGGATCCCCAGTAGCCACACAAAAAGCACAGCATGGCGGCAAACACCTGTAATTCCAATCCCTATCTGTATCAGAATCCCAGAGACTCATTGGCCAGGCACTCTATCCAGTTAGTGAACTCCATATTCAGTGAGAAAACTTGACTCAGAACTAACGTGGGAAGCACTGAGGAAGAGACCCAAGATCTGGTCTCTACTCATGCATGCATAGGGTATCACAAAGAGAAGGAAAGAAAATGGAAGGAAGGAAGGAAGGAAGGAAGGAAGGAAGGAAGGAAGGAAGGAAGGAAGGAAGGGAAAAAAGGAAGGAGAGAAGATGGAAGGGAGGGAGGGAAGGAAGGGAAAGGGGAAAGGAAAGGAAAAAAAGAGATGGGGGAAGGAAGGGAAGAAAGGAAAGGGGAGAAGGAAGGAAAATAAATCAATTGTCAGGGATTACTAAACCTTTAAAATTTATCCATAAGAGGCCATTTCCACCTGTTTGTCTGGAAGTAGAATGGGATCCCTTAATATAAAGACAGTCTTTAACATTTTATAAACCATTACAAATTTTCAGTTTTCTTTACTTGTTTGTCCTCTACCATCTTCACACTGAAACTCCAGATATTCCCACAAATGAAGAAAATGCTGTAAGAGTTATCACACACCGGAGTGGGAAACTAAAGGGTCAGGCAAACCTGGCAGTGAGGATGAGGAGAGCAAAAGCGATGGGCAGGGCGCCCTTTCTCTGCGTAGAACCTTGACACTAATTTAGGCTGCATGGTAACTCTTCAACAAGCAAACAATGCTGCTGTCCATGAAAAGCGCAATAAAGTGCACATGTCCCATAATAGTCATCATAATTTGCATGCAGCCCATAATAGCAATCAAAGCAATAATACCCACTGTTCACAGAGACTTTAAATATCAAACTGGAGCTATGTCTGGTGTCTTCACATAGGGTGCATAGTAGTAAGTGTCTGTATGTGATGATGTTGGCTTAGGTAGATCAGACAGCATTGGGTACATGTATCTTCAGGAGGAATTGTTCATGTATCCTGCATAAAATTCTCCATCTACGTTTATTCTCTCAGCCAGGTTTTTCTCTGACTGAGAAATGTTGGGTTTGAGGTTTACTCTCAGGTAACATTTAGGGAAAAGCTGTCTTATGTTCTCAGTTTGACTTTTATTTATTAGGGATGTTGGTATTCTAGAAAATCCACTTTTGAAGAGATTACAATTTAGGTCAAATCAGAAAAATATGTACAAAGTTATTGTTTTTATTGGTATTTCATGTTCTTTTCTCTTTTAAAAAATAGTATGTTTAGAACTAACTAAAAGGGATTAGAAACTGATCAGAAAGGGATTTGATGAAGACTAAAGCATCATGAAAAATTAAAAAAAAATTTGGCTTCTAATTCGGAATCAGTTAAATTCATATTACTGAAAATTCGGAGTCAGTTAAATTCATATTACTGAAAAAGACAGCATGCCAGATGTGTTCTAGCTGAGGAGTGGATAAACTGTGTAATGGGAATGCTATGTAGAAACAGAAAGGAATGAATGGTTGATGTGCGCTACAACATCTTGAAAACATTCGGCTACGTGATGGAAGCCAGGCACAAAAAGCCACGTATTGTATAGTTATATTTTTATGAAATGTTTAAAATACATGAATCCTTACTTAGCAAACAGAGTAAGATGTTGCTTAGAGTAAGGAAAAGATAAAAAAAATAATTATTGATGTGGATTGGTCTTAATTTTGGGAAAAGACAGTTTCCTAAGATGAAATAGTTGAGGTAGATGTAGTCATACCCCTATGGATGTTCCAAAACCAGCGTGCTGTGCTCTGAGAAGGGAAGGAATTGTTTAGGGAAGGATCGCGACCAACAGGACTGAGAGGGAGACAATAGAGACTAATGAGAGGCCAAGTTCATGATCAGTGTGTGTGGAGATACCATAATGAAACTCTTTTTTTTTTGTTAGCTAACTAAAACCACTAAAATTAAAAAAAACATTTTTGCACGTGAATTATAATTCAATAAAGATATTAACAATGGGGACGTTGAAGTCCATCGACAGTCTCATAAATTTTAAATTTATTTAAATTTCTTTTTTAAGTTTTTTATTATTGTTCATTAATTATTATTTGTTATTATTATTATTATCACTAATGCTTTTCATCATACAGAAAGAAGTGTGTCATCAACTTAGTGAGGCAATCTGGGAGAAGGAAAGGAAGCGGCTGGGGTGGGAGTGGGGCACACAGGAGGACAGTGAGAGGGAAAGAACAAGAAAAGTGGGGATACATGCACAAATCCTCTGTAGTTCACCACATTACTTTGTATTCTAATACTAAGAAAAAATAATAAAGCCATTCCTGTGCACTTATCACCCAACCTCAACAGTTGTCCTTGGGACAGATCCTGTCTCACTGCAGCCAGTGCACCTTATTCCATTTAGCTATTCTGAATCTAATCCAGGGCATGATGGTTACCCTTATACAGAACTAAAGATTAGACTTTAAAAGTAACCATGACATCTCTAGGTTCCTTTAGTGATATGTTTCTTAATATTTACAACAGCTTGTGTATGTTCTAATTTCTCCAAAATTGTCACATTTAATTGGCAACTACTTTGTTTGCATTGAGTTGTAGTTAAGGCATACATGTTCCATAGGATTAATCTCAACATCTTTCTATATTTATAAACTTTCCTCTCCTTGTGAAAATTCCTTTGAGAAAACAAATATGTCCATATCTTTATTTACAGGTCTTAAAACTGAGCTATAACAAAGTCCAGACAATTCAGAAGGATACGCTATATGGACTCAGGAGCTTGACCCGGTTGCACCTGGATCACAACAACATTGAGTTTATCAACCCTGAGGCTTTTTATGGGCTCACCTTGCTCCGCTTGGTACATTTAGAAGGAAACCGGCTCACAAAGCTCCATCCAGACACATTTGTCTCGTTAAGCTATCTCCAGATATTTAAAACCTCCTTCATTAAGTACCTGTACTTGTCTGATAACTTCCTGACCTCCCTCCCAAAAGAAATGGTCTCCTATATGCCAAACCTAGAAAGTCTTTATTTGCATGGAAACCCATGGACCTGTGACTGCCATTTAAAGTGGTTGTCTGAGTGGATACAGGGAAACCCAGGTATCTATCTTGCTTGTTTCTTAGTACTAATTAAAAAGAGGAACCAGTTATGAGAGGTTTACCTGTAATGGGAAGTCCTAGATAATGTAGATGCAGAAAAACGAAGTCCCCAGAATGACCGGTGAAAATCAACTCTGTATCTATCCACAGCTGTGTTTGTGCCACAGTGAGATAATGGGAAGCTGTGAGGCTGAGAAACTTTACTACGTGGCATTCTGTGCGAAAACTTTGCTTCTCTGTGGCTTAGAGAATCAAGCCCATGGTTCTTGACCTAAATATCAGGTCCTCTAGTATAGCCCAGGCCTGTTCTCAGCCTCTCTTAAATCCCTCAGCCCCTCCCCTTCTCAGGCAGGCATATTGTGTTCCAGATCCTGACACACTACATCTGTTTCAGCTTGGAACCCTGCTGTTGCCCCTGCCTATAGCTCTTCCCTTCCTTTTCCGCTTTATGTGCTCTGGGATGGCAGCTCTGCTCAACATCACCTCCACAAGGGAGTCACACTGCTCATCTGAGCATCCACATGACAATCACTCCTGTAGTTTGCTTGTCCTTCCTTTCTTGAATGAACTTATACCAGGCTTACAGAATTAATTTATAGAGTGAAATGCCTGGTGGCTTGTGCTATGTCTGATTTATCTATCTCTAACCTCTGCAGTATATCTGGGACACAGTATGTACTTAGTACTTTTTGTTAAACTGTTATTATGCAGCCATTTAAGATGGTAAAAAGAAGTAAGTTCATCACCTATCTATTAGTTATCCATGGTTCTAATACGTCTCAAACATGTGTGTAAGAAGATTTTTAAAATCATGTGCCAATATACAATATACATATCTGCCATATAGTTACGTACACACACATACAAACACGTCAAATACAGGCAAACCCATCAAGGTTAAAATCTTTCAGTCATGGTTCCCTTGTGCTTGTCTTAGCTTACTGATAATTTCACAAGAGTTCTCAATCAATCAAATCACCCTTATACTTAAAATTTTTTCATATACCCTAAGCAATCTGAAAGCCTCTCACAGGCATGATGTGGCTGTTCCTCCAACGCTTGCTGCAGTCTATTGTTATTACCCATATCTTCTTGCATCTTTCATTCTTAGGTTCTTGGGTGTTGCTTTTGTATAAATATAGGCTTTTGCCATTTTCCCGGCATGCATTGTTCACAGATATAAAACTAGAGTCTTATTGTTCGGCTCTTATGTATATCTATGTATATAACACCTACTGCCAAATCATAGTGTAGTGTCCACTGAGACCATCTCCAGTAGCAAAGTTAATAAATATGTGCAACAGAATTGAAGTCCTGCCAGCTGTCTGCCTTCCTGATATTTCCCTGCATCCTTCTATCCTTGCCCACTCCTCCTTCCTCTCTATCTTTACTGCACTGCATCTTTCTTGGGCATCCCCTGGCTGGGGATCTGACATACAGATCAGCCAACAGAGCTTACTGTCCTGTGGGAAGGCAAGCATCCAAACAAGACATTCCAGGAGTGAGGTTGAGAGAGGAAAGCAGAGGGCACCAGAAGAGGTAAAGCGGGTGGCTACTTGGATCTAAGTGCTGATCAGGCTGAGCCCTTGAAAAGTGTGTAATGAGCCATGACACTAAGCACGGTAGACAGACAGCTCATGCCATTGGCTTGGCATAGAATGACAGGGCTGGGGGATGGAAAGCACTTGTATGAGACCGGAAACTGGTGTGAAGCAGATGAAACGATGCAGTGGGATTTGCATCTGAGCAAGCACGAGGCCTGAGAGCTCTGGTCCAGGTATAAGCTTAACCATCAGCCCCTCAGGACATGAGCATAATTCTGTGATGAGGTCAGACCCAGGGCAAGCAGGTAAGGTACACAGTATGTCGGTAGATGGCAGGTGGCATTGGAAAAAGCTTTTTGTCGTTGTTCAAAGCTTTTCATCCTTTTTACCTACTTCCTCTGCACAATTTTATTTTTATAAAATTTGGTAACTAATGACTGTGAGATTACACGGCATGCAAAAGGATAGTAGTGTTCCCTCAGCCAGGAGGGATACTTTCCAGGACTTACAGTGGATGCAGAAAACCCTAAGTAGTACCAACCAGTACTGTGTTTATCTCTGCACACCATGGTCCTAACTTTCAGAGTTTAAAATAAGTTAGCAAGATTAACACAAGTTTTTTTTTTTTGTTCTTCCTGATGTCACAGCTACATTCTCACCATAAATCCTGTCATTCTAGCAGATGTTTGCAACATGTTGTTGTGGTTTTTTTTTTTTTTTCCTTTCCTAAATTGAGAAGTTTCTTCAGAAAGGAACCATGCCTGCAGCTTCTTGCTGGGCTTCTCTCTGGTGTACGTGATTGTCTGTATTCCCGCTCTCGTGTAAGGGCATGATTAATAAAAGAGGGATTATTTGAGCACAAACACTACGATACCATGAGTTTACAAGATGCTTGGGCTTGCTATGTATATGCTGTTAAGCGTGGAACACCTTCTGTGTGCATACACGGGAAAGAATGATTGTGTCCTCTGCTAGGGGTGGGACCAACTGAGACAACATGAAATTTCATCAGGGTACTCAGCACTGCATGTAATTTCAAACTTAGGTTTATTTGGGGGAACTTTCCAGTTCAGATTTTTAGATCATGGTTAACTTCAGACCAGAGGACTGATACACACCTAAAGTGTTTAGAGTGACTTGCTTGGGCCTTTCCCAGGAAACCACACATGCGTGAAACTGTTCTCATAAATTACATCTAAGACACCTAATGTTTCTCTTACCTGTTATGTTCAGCAAGTGGTTTAGGAATTACTATGTATATGGGACAGCACAGAAGTCTCAGACTATGTGACTATAGTTTTTGGTTCAGAGAAAATTCCATACCTCTTATCTAGCATTGAATGACCAGCTTTTTAAAATAGATTCATCAGAGCACTATTTTAAATGTCCAAGTATATGTTATCTCAGTGCCCGAACAGGATGCCTTTGTGACTGGTAGTATATGATTTGCAAACTCTGACATTACCGGACACAGTCTCTCCCCTTCCCTGCTAAACTTGGTTCTCCACTACTGAGAACCCTTTATCTAACAGGACCATCACTAAATAAACCGGGACTGTAGACCTCGACTACCTTCCGTGCTCTATCAATATTCACATCTTATTGGTGGGCTCTACCTGCGTCTTTATCTCCTGTTTCTATCTGCATTTCTCCATCCCTCTTTCTACTAAGCTAGAACATAAGCTGTTCTTTGGGATAATGGAAAAATGCTCCCATTTTTTTTACTTCGATCCCAGGTCTTAGAGATTTCTAAGCAAGGTTACCTTTCAAAGTATGGCAAAGGAAGGTCTACAACAGCCCTAAAACCTTGGCATGAGGAACTGAAGTGTTACTAAGTCCTGAGTGTGAGCTTATGATTTTGGTTCTCTAGATAAGGAAATATTTCATTCAACCAATTTTTATCAAGTACTAAATATATATCCAGGGTTTTCTAGGCATAATAAATGCGGCTCGGAATAAGGCATATAAGACCCCCATACCTGTGCATATTATATTGTAGTATACCGTGTGGGCAATATATTTTTAGAAATCATTTCAGAAACATAAAACATAGCAACACAGCCATTAAATATTAAATTGTCAAAATTGCTGTCTTGAGTCCTAGTGAAAATATTTCTTTAAGGTGTTTGTGTGCTAATTTATAAAGAGGCCACAACTTTTGAAAATAATTAAATTATGATTTTTTTCCTAGATATAATAAAATGCAAGAAGGACAGAAGCCCCTCCAGTCCTCAGCAATGTCCCCTTTGCACGAACCCCAGGATCTCTAAAGGCAGAGCTATTGCTGTGGAACCATCTGGATCATTCCTATGTACAAAGCCAACCATCGATCCATCATTAAAGTCAAAGAGCCTGACTATTCAGGAGGACAATGGATCTGCCTCCGTTTCACGTCAAGACTTCATAGACCCTTTTGGCTCCTTGTCTTTGAACATGACAGACATGTCTGGAAATAAGGTCAATGTGATCTGTAGTATCCAAAAGCCGTCTAGGACATTACCAGTTGCATTTACTGAAGAAAATGACGACATCATGCTAAATGTGTCATTATCAACAAATCTTGTGTGCAGTGTAGATAATAGTCACATCCAGCCAGTGTGGCAACTTCTAGCTTTGTACAGTGACTCTCCTCTGATATTAGAAAGGAAGCCCCAGCATACTGAGACTCCATCACTGTCTTCCAAATATAAACAGGTGGCTCTTACTCCTGAAGACATTTTTACCAACATAGAGGCTGATTTCAGAGCAGATCCTTTTTGGTTCCAACAAGAAAAAATTTACCTGCGGCTGAACAGAAACGCCACCACACTTAGCACATTACAAATCCAATTTTCCACTGATGCTCGAATCACTTTACCAAAGGCAGAGAGGAGACTATCGAAACTCAAATGGACCATGATTCTGATGAAGAACAGTACCAAACTGGAACATACTGTTTTGGCTGGTGGCACTATTGCCCTGGACTGTCCAGGCAAAGGTGACCCTTCACCTCACTTGGAATGGGTTTTAGCTGATGGGACTAAAATGAGAGCCCCTTATGTTAGTGAGGATGGGCGAATCCTAATAGACAAAAAGGGGAAGTTGGAACTTGAGATGGCTGATAGCTTTGATACAGGTCTTTACCATTGTATAAGCACCAATGATGTGGATGCGGATATTCTCACATACAGGATAACTGTGGTAGAGCCCTATGTAGAAAGCAAGCGTGAAAACGGAGTTCAGCACACAGTGGTTATGGGTGAGACACTCGATCTTCCATGCCTTTCCACTGGTATTCCAGATGCTTCCATTAGCTGGATTCTTCCAGGAAACACTGTGTTCTCTCAGTCATCAGGAGACAGGCAAATTCTTAACAATGGGACCTTAAGAATATTACAGGTTACACCAAAAGATCAAGGTCATTACCGCTGTGTAGCAGCCAATCCATCAGGGGCTGATGTTTCCGTTTTTCAAGTTTCAGTCCAAATGAAAGGTCAAAGGACAGTTAAGCCTGATAGGGAAATAGATGGATCTGGACTTGGAGAACCCAATCCCAGTGTTCTCCTTAAGCAGCCACCCTCTTTGAAACTCCCTGCATCAGCTTTGACAGGGGCAGAGACCGGAAAACAAGTCTCTGGCATACATAAGAAAAACAAGCATAGAGACTTAATACATCGGCGGCGTGGGGATTCCACTCTCCGGCGATTCAGGGAGCATAGGAGGCAGCGCCCTCTCTCTGCTCGGAGAATTGACCCCCAACACTGGGCAGCACTTTTAGAAAAAGCAAAAAAGAATTCTGTTCCAAGAAAGCAAGAAAATACCACTGTAAAGCCAATGCCACTGGATATTCCACTTGTGGAACTCCCTGGTGAGGAAAAAGATGCCTCCGGCATGATTCCTCCAGATGAAGAATTCATGGTTCTGAAAACTAAGGCTTCTGGTATCCCAGAAAGATCACCAGCTGCTGACTCTAGACCAGTAAAGCACGGCTTTTTGACAAGGATAGCTTCTGGCACAGGTGTCTCCTCAACTATGAATCCACAAACACTACAATCCGAGCACCTTCCTGAGTTCAACTTATTTAATGTTATTGACAGTACAGCTGTGCCAAAGAGTATGAACCCACCTGTAACAAGCAAAATAGAAGATACAGCAAACCAAAACCCAATCGTTATCTTTCCATCAGTAGCTGAAATTCAAGATTCTGCTCAGGTAGGGAGAACAGCTTCCCAAAGTACACAGCCCGTAACAGGGGGGACCATGGCTACCTATGGCCATACAAGTATGCTTAGCAGCCTCACCAAAAAACCCAATACAGTATCGCAGTCAATAAATCCAACAGAAAGTTATGGACCTCAGATGCCTCTAACAGGAGTAAGTAGAGTTAGCAGGAATAACTCCTTTTCTCACACCACTAAAGACCTAGGCTTCTCCAAGCACCCTTCAGATTCGCAAACCACTGCCCCTTCTCTATTTCAAATTTCTAGAAACAACAGTACAGGTAACTTCCCCTTGTCCAGGCACTTGGGAAGAGAGAGGACAGTTTGGAGCAGAGGGCGAGTTATAAGCCCATATAGAACCCCAGTTCTCCGACGGCAAAGACAGAGGATGATGAGACCAGCCATCAAGGGACCTGCTAACAGAAATATGAGCCAAGTTTCAGCCACAGAGCCCCCTGGGGTGTGTAGAACCTGTTCATCCACAGAGAAGCTCACCATAGCTACTACAGCACTGCCAGTTACGGTTTCATCCCACAGTACCCTCTCCAAAGCTAATGATGTTGGGATTATAGCAGAAGAGTCTACCACTGTGGTCAAGAAACCATCATTACTATTTAAGAACAAACAAAAGGTAGGTATTAAGACCATAACAACCACTCTAAAATATTTCAGAAGTGAAAGCACCCACATGACTCCCACTGAAGCAAGCATAACTTCTGCTCCAACATCCGTATCCCTGGGAAAAACTTCTATAGACAATAGTGGTCACCTGAGCATGCCTAGGACTGTCCAAGCTGGACCAGATTCAGTGGTGACAACACCACTTCCCAGTCCGCTCAGCAAACCCTCAATACCGACAAAAGCAACAAGCACAAAATTGTCAAAAAGGAAAATTCCCTGGCACCCCATTTTTGTAAATAGCCATCACAAAGAGGGGATAGTAAAGAATCTATATCAGTTTGGTTTACAAAAGAACACAGCCACTAAGCTTCCCGAAACAGCTCCTCTTTTACCCACAGATCACGGTTCCTCCTCAAGTTCTACAACACTCTTGGCAAGTCTGATGCCAGCTCTGTCTGCAACAATGGCTGCCACTGACCGCAATGGCACTGAAGTACAGGGTGCCAGAAGTCTCTCAACAGGGAAAGAGCAGCCCTTCATCAACTCTTCCCCAGTGTTCCCTAGCACCATAAGCGAGAGATCTAGTACCTTAAGCTTCCTGTCAGCGGAAACCCCCATAGTGACAACTCCTACTGCTATTGCATCTGCCAATATCTCTGAAACCCAACGAGCAAGATCCATAGAAGCAAAAGACCAAATAAAAGGGCCTCTGAAGAACAGGAAAGACCCAACCACCACCCCCAGGCAGATTTCTGGCTATAGCACATACTCAGCTCCAACAACAGCTGATACTCCCTTGGCTTTCAGTCATTCCTCACTACAAGACGCTAGTAGAATTGTCAATACAGTTCCTTATCACGCAGCAGCTTCTCTCCCGGGCATAACTGAACTGTCCCAGAAGTACACTCAGACATCGGGAAATACAACAGCTTCGGAAACAACTGTGTTGAGCAAATCGCAGGAGAGTACCACAATACAAACAGCTTCAACCATACCACCACTCCTGAGCAGTGGAGTGCCCCCAGTGCCCACTCCCCCTTCTCCCTTTGTGGTTACAGACAGTGAGGTCACATCAGTTTTCAAGATGATGTCAAACAGAACTGTCACCGTATATGAATCTTCAAGGCACAAGACAGATCTGCAGCGACCCTCAGGAGAGACTAGCCCCAATCCTGAGATCCTAACTGGACCCACTGACTTTCCCTCCTCTAATCTGTTAACCTCCACTCCTAGGCCAGCACCAAGAGCAGATAAACCACAGGATTCTAAGTGGAAGCCTTCTCCCTGGCCAGAAAACAAATTTCAGCTCAAGTCAGACTCAGAAACCATTGAAAAGGGCAAAAGGCCAGCAATAAGCATGCCACCCCACCTCAGCTTTCCAGAGGCCAGCACTCATGCCTTACATTGGAACACACAGAAGCGTGCAGAAAAGAGTGCCTTTGATAAGAAACCTGTTCAAAACCCAACTTCCAAACACCTTCCCTATGACTCTCTGCCTAAGACTATATCGAAAAAACCAAGAATAATTGGAGGAAAGGCTGCAAGCTTTACTGTCCCAGCTAATTCAGATGCCTTTCTTCCGTGTGAGGCTGTTGGAGACCCAAAGCCCACCATCCACTGGACCAGAGTCTCATCAGGTATTTGGAACCAATAGCAATACCTTAATTATAAAACAGGGATATGCTTGGATCTTTCAGGATTGTAATCAAAGAACCAAAACTAGTTTTAAATTTCTTCAAAATATAAAGGCTATCGATATCCTCATTTGACATTTGCATATTGCTCATTAGAAGATTCGGTTTTTTTAGATTTTACTTTTTAAGTGTGTGTGTGAGTGTGTGTGTGAGTGTGTGTGTGTGTATGTGTGTGTGTGTATGTGTGTGTGT
>JADRCD010202084.1:12142-30179 GCA_019843815.1 Montemys delectorum | reverse complement strand
GAGGGTGGGGTGGCAGGCATGGGGAGGGGGGAGGCAAAAGGGATTTGTTCTTGTTGTTTGTTTGTTTGTTTGCTTGTTTTTTGGAGGAGTACCTGGGAAAGGAGAAATTTACATGTAAATAAAGAAAATATCTAAAAAAAAAAAAAAAAAAAAAGAAAAGAGAATCAAATCCAAAAAAGAAAAAAAAAAGAAAAAAAGAAAAACTTTGCCTTCTCAATAATTGAATACCTTTTATTAACCACCCTTTTTTTCCTCTTAAGTTTCCCGTTTCTAAGTGGGCCCAGACTACTATGGTGTTGGTATCTGAAATTGTCCCAGGAGAGAGACCCTCAGAGATGGGTTTGATGATTTAGTGAAAAGCTGAGCTTCTTGCCAGAGTGGGTTAAATGCTAGTAAGTTCTACAGGCCACACCATCACTGTTATCACCTGCGCATAGTTGCAATTAAATGCCAATTAAGCAAGTGCTGTGTAGTCTGAACAGCTGCTGTGCTTGAGTGTGATGGGCTTCCCAGCTGGAGCCCTTACAGGAAGGGACATAGGCTGGGCTGCTTGAACTTTCACGGAAAATCACTGTCTTAGTATCACAGTTTCTAGGCCACCCTTGAAACAATGTCAATTTTGTACAGCTGCGGACTCCATAGCAAGACAAGGCTAGATTAAAAAGAAAACAAGAACATGTTATCACCCAGAAATTCACTCTAAATAGAAAGCCATAGGCCAGTTTTAAAAGTGAAATATGCTTTACTTGCCTATTTATTACTACAGACAAGAGTCCAGGCCCTGTTGTTCCCCTTCTCCGTGTGCAGTGAAGTCACATAAGAAAATAAAGGCCCTTGGACAAGTAGAGGCCTTGTCCTCAGTGTATATATTTGCCAGAGATTCACTTATGTCTTCCCCTGCTTCATGATGTCATTTCTAAAATGACTTCTCAGTTATCTTTGAGCATTGCAACTCTGGATAAGAAAAGAGATACTCTTGACAATGAACTTCTCCTCTGACCATAAAATCCCTATGCAAATTCTTCTATTTGTAAGGCAATAGTGTTTGATGACAGAGGCAACAACTATCTTGAGGTCCCACCACTCAAGATCCAGTTAATTGTAGATCTTAATAGTTTCCCATCCTTCTCAAATTAAGTTCAACTTTAATTCTCTTCTTAGTCTTAAATTTGAAATAAGGAGCCTCAACCAGTTGTTTATCAAGTTCTGGCTTATTTCTTTGAAGGGAGCTATGATACTGTGGTAAAGAAGTGGCAAACATAAATTAGACCTCCATTTACCTGCAAGTGACAGGAAAACCACTCATGGCCACTTGAAAAACAATGAGGTTTGTTTTCCTCAATGAGGAGGCTACTGAGATTCACATCTTGGTTTTACGGTTGAGTTCATATGTCTGTGCTTCTCCTGACCTTTCCCATGGTGTAAGTTGACATTGCAGATCGACCATCAAGAAGATAAAGGCAACAACAGCCTGTCTGTTTTCATTTTTCAGGCAAGCAGGAGCTTCTACACACCCCTCAACTCTGGCTCGTGGGCCCGAACTGGCCTAAGACAATCCTAGAAGCTTCTCAGGCTGTATAATGGGAAGCCTACGTGGATAAAGAGTTTGTCAATAATTTTCTTTGGAGTGACCATTGAATTACCTTCCCTAGTCCTCCATTCTCCCCTGATGAGTAGAAAACAAAAGGAGAGATAATTCCACAGATACAACTTGTATCCCAGCGAGTTGTCAAGTATAGCACCACAGATAAGAACCACAGGCCTTTCATAGGCCCCAGAAAAGAAAGAGAGGAGCATGCCATATGTGAGATTTAGAGAAAATGTTAGAGTTGGAAGCAAATCATGAGGAGTCGCTGAGACATGGGGACATCGAATAGAAGACAAATCAACAATGGGCTGAAGGCCTGAGGCCTGCAGATCACAGCACATAGCAAAAGGGAGCATTCTTACAGGGCTGTGTGGTAGCCAGGGACACCACTGAGAACAGTCAAAACCTCCTCTACAGATATCTACAGGAACTGAGGACCAGTTCAAACTCTTGTTGCTTTCTTTCAGTTATTTTGCTCTTAGTGTGTGCTCAACTGGAGTAGGAAAACATGTTACAGTTAGTTGAATATACCCATGACATTGTCTTTGATACATACCAGTTCTATAATTGTGAAGAAAAACATAATTTACATAATGGAGCTGAGACAGAAGCAGAGATCAGGACAGTGGGGTGAAGAAGTGGGCAAATTTGGGCAATGATATATGTATGGAAATGTCATAATGAAACCCATTATTTTCTGTGCTAGCTAGAGTATTATTTCAAAAAAGAAAGAAGTGGCTGGGGAAATGGCTTAGAGGTCAATGACTCATTTATATCCCAGGTGAAGCCCGGGACATACCTGGAACAAGCTGGGGAGCTAAACTAGCCAAGTCAGTGAGCTCAGTTCAAGTGAGAGACCTCCCTCAGTCTGTAAGGTAGAGGAAGATACCCAGCATTCACTTACAGCCAGCACATGCACAGAACACACATGTGTGAACATGCATGTACACATGTGTGCCATATACTCACCAAAATAAAAGTAGAGAAAAAAATGCAAAGGCCAAAAGAGGAAATAAATTTTCCACTAAATTCCATATTCCATTTTGTAAATCTCAATTATTTTCATGCTGTTAAATTCATTTTTGTAAGCACAGACCTGAGTCATTATAGTTGTGACTGAAATGTATCTGTGAACACACACACACACACACACACACACACACTTCTATACCATTCCTTCTCCTTATATCTTAAGAGAGTTATACTAGCTAATTTTGTGTGTTAACTTGACACAGGCTGCAGTTGTCACAGAGAAGGGAGCTTCAGTTGGGGAAGTGCCTCCATGAGACCCAGCTGTGGGGCATTTTTTCAATTAGTGATCAAGGGGGTAGGGCCCCTTGTGGGTGGTGCCATCTCTGGGCTGGAAGTCTTGAGTTCTATAAGAGAGCAGGCTGAGCAAGGCAGGAGAAGCAAGCCAGCAAAAAACATCTCTCCATGGCCTCTGCATCAGCTCCTGCTTCCTGACCTGCTTGAGTTCCAGTCCTGACTTCCTCTGGTGATCAACAACCATGTGAAAATAAGCTAAATAAACCCAACTTGCTTCTTGGTCATAATGTTTGTGTAGGAATAAAAACCCTGACTAAGACAAATTGGTACCAGGAGTGAGGTATTCCTGTGACAACCTGACCATGTTTTGGGGAAGACTGTAAAAAGACTTTAAAACTTTAAACTAGAAGAGCCACTGATTGTTAAGAACTCATTCTGTAGGAGCTTAGAAGATCATGTTGATAACGGTGCAAAAAATGGAGACCTGGCTTGTGAAATTTCAGAGAGAAGATTAAGGGCTCTTATCAAGGCCATGTTGGTTTAAATATAAAGATTCTGTGGTTCTGGTTAGCTGGGGCTGAAGTATCAGCTGTGATTAACAAGATACTAAAACTACCAAAGTAAAAACTTTGCATTACTGAACTATTGATGCTGGTTAGCTAGAGCTAAAAAATTAGCGGTGATTAAAAAGAAACCAACATCACTGAGGTGACATCTTCTGAAAAATGTTTTTTGAGAACACAAAGAGGTTGTGTTCCAGAAATAGCCAAGGTTGTACCTTGTGCTGCAGCAAGACTTAGTACTATATAAGAGTCACCCAGGTGATATTGGTTTTGACAGCAGGAAGGGGTCATGAAAAGCAGCTGAGGCTCGGCACAGTGAGAGGCCATAGAAGGCCATTGATAAAGGTGCAGCCTCAGTTTGTAATTAATGGCCCAGGACTAAAGGTGTCATACAAAAGAGTTGAGGCTTGGCACCGTAAAGACAGTCTATGAGAGGCTATTGATAAAGGCTAGTTACAACATTGTTTTGGGAGTGCCAGTACCATACAGTGACCACCAAGGACAGCAGCAGCAGTGGAATACAGGCATCTAGACCCCAGAAGACAAGATGTGTGCTACAAAGGGCAGAGCTAGAGAGGTGACTCAAGCCCTTAGAGGAGCCCAGAAGATCATGAATTAGATCACAGACATTGGTTTTGCTTTTGATTGTGACTGTGCCCTGATATTTTTCCCTCTTGAAGGAAGAATGTATCTTAGTAGAGCCCACAGTTAAGAGACCTTAAATTTTAAAAGATATTGAACATTTTAAATTGATTAAACTTTTAATATATAAAGACTGTGAGACTTTAAATCTTGAAAATAAATAAAAACATAAAGGTTGAGGCTTAATAGTAATGTGTTTTTGTGTTAAGTTGACAAGGGGTCAATTGTACTAGCTAATTTTGTGTGTCAACTTGACACAGGCTGCAGTTGTCACAGAGAAGGGAGCTTCAGTTGGGGAAGTGCCTCCATGAGACCCAGCTGTGGGACATTTTTTCAATTAGTGATCAAGGGGGTAGGGCCCCTTGTGGGTGGTGCCATCTCTGGGCTGGAAGTCTTGAGTTCTATAAGAGAGCAGGCTGAGCAAGACAGGAGAAGCAAGCCAGTAAGGAACATCCCTCCATGGCCTCTGCGTCAGCTCCTGCTTCCTGACCTGCTTGAGTTCCAGTCCTGACTTCCTCTGGTGACCAACAGCCATGTGAAAATAAGCTAAATAAATCCTTTCGTCTCCAACTTGCTTCTTGGTCATAATGTTTGTGCAGAAATAAAAACCCTGGCTAAGACAAGAGCTAAGATCAGAATTAGAGGTGGGGATTGTTAGAGTTGAGGAAATTGTAAAAAGCATATTCACTCTGATATGCAGACTATTCAGTCCCATTCATATTCCCTCTCCCTCTCTAGCTCCCCCTCCTCCCTTCTTTCTTCTCCTGTCTCAGGTCCTGGAAGCAAGATCATAGGCTAGGTATCAGTTACACATCCAGCTGGGTTGTCACAGTACTTCTCTGTTTCGTTGCTTTTTAAATTAAGACAGAGTTGATACTCCTTCCTTTCATCTCTCATGTCCAACTCCTAAACAGGTCTGTTGCACAGATAAATCAGATATTGCTGGTCACATTTCTCTGGGAAAGAGAAGCACCAAACTACACTTGATTTTTTTCATCAAGCTTTTCCACTGCTTGCAGTGGGTCAGGTCGCAAGGAGCAGTGTGTCACTGTCCAGACAGTGTTACAGAGTCCTACCTCTGCCTTTACGTGGCTGCCCTCTTAACCTATGGACAGTTACTAAGGGATATTTGCTTTCTTCCCTACCTAAAATGAGACCAATCTAACATATAATATCTTATTATAATTTCCCTCTTGCTACAACATTCCTTAGCTTATATTTGAGAGTAACCTACTATGTCCTGGGTACTCATTGTTGTAGGTATTACACACAGAGTTGGGGAGAAAGCAACAGAGACAGAGACAGACAGACAGACAGACAGACACACAGACACACAGACACACAGAAAGAGAGAGAGAGAGAGACAGAGACACAGAGACAGAGAGACAAGGCAGTAAGAACAAAAAGCCAGGAAGGAGGTAGGGAGGACTGCTATTTTGAAGTTGTCTCTCTAAATAGCTAACATTTGTACAGACACAGGTAAGAACTAAAGAAGAGAGCCACAGTGATATCTGGGTGAATGGTATTCTGGGTAAAGGAATTCAGATGACGGAGTTTCAGAGTGAGTAAAGAAAACTCAAATGATGAGTGAGGTGAGCAGAGAAGGTGAGCCAAGAAGCAGGCAGACTGTAAACAGGAATGGAGGAATTACACTCGAAAAATCTTGGGAAGGTTTCAGATTGAAGGAAGTCACTGGAAAGGTACATGAGAAAATGACAGTGTCCGGTGTAGGAGGCTCGCTCTATTCTAGAGAGAGAAGAGCAAAGGCTGGAGTCAGAGAGATTGGCTGAGACTGTGCCAGGAAGAACTCAGTGGAGAAAATCCTGTCTTAAGGAGGGATACTGGTGATGAGCCATGAGTGATGTGGACCTGTGATACAGGATTAAAATAAACCCACAAGGTTTTTAAAGTCCAGAATTAGAAGTCAAGTGAAGAAATGCTTGAAAGTGAAGGGTTCAGTTAAAATCAAATGTAGCTTGGTGCTTCTCTTTCCCAGAGAAATGTGACCAGCAATATCTGATTTACCTGTGTAACATCCAGCCAATGTTTGGAGAAACCAGTGTATAGTGAACTGAAAATGAACACTGGATTTGGTCACCCAGAGCTCAGTAGGACCTTGGCAAGACTAGATTCAGTACAGTCCTGCCCTCCAACTCTTCTTATGTGGGCAGACCTGCTGTAGCCACTTCTTCAGCTGAGCTGTACATCTGATGAATGTAAACTTGATGCTATTTTTAGTCACCTTTCTCTCATACAGAACACAGTAAGTGTTCAAATAGTACTTGTAGAATATTATAGTATGTTTATATTACTGGTGACAGTGAAGGTTCCCTTAGGGTCCTTGGGACTTAGTGGTGATTTTTAAGGTAATAAGAAAGGAATCTGTAAACTCATCAAAGGCCACTATTATTGTGATTTCTTTTGAGGTAGCGTCTCTATTTAGTCAGGGCTGTCCTGGAACTTGATATATAGATCAGGCTAGCCTCCAACTCACAGAGATCCTCTTGCCTCTGTCTCCCAAGTCCTGGGATTAAAGATGTGCACTACCACACCTGACCCTCATTATGATAAATATTTAATACTGACTTCCAAGGTTCAGTAGTACATCTTTGAAAGCTATGAGGTAACCAGGTACAGGACGTGCACAATAACCCGAGGTTTAGAAGCATGCATGTTGTAATTTTTATTTCACATAATGAAATAAAGTGACCTTTGGGGGAAATCATAGGGGAAAGAGAATGTTCCTGTATGTTCTGTATATATTATTGTGTTTGTATTTTGAGATGGTCTTCTTATTTAGCCCATTCTAGCCATGACCTAGCAACCTTCCAGCCTCTGCTTTCTGAGTGCCAGGACTACAGGCATGAGCTACTAAGTCTGGCCATGTGGGTTGTATCCCTGAGAGGAAGATTAAAACAGTTTACTGTCTAAAAAATTAGGCTTGAACTGCTGAACCCATTTCCTGTGTCTGCTTAATCAGGCAAGAAAATTGATTTTTGGAAAGGTAATGTCTGCAATTGCCTAGCTATTCCTATTCACTCAGGCTTTTCTTGACCTAACCTCCTAGAATTGCATTAAAGATGAGGAAAAAGTAGCCTTCTCCACTCCCACCCCTACCCCTGCCTCAAAGGGATGTTTGGTAAATGGCTTCTTAGTGTGTGGCATAGCTCCGACCCCAGAAGCTTCAATGTAGCTTCCCAGTGGTAGCTATGTTGCTTCGGGTATGTGTATTAAAAATCTGGCACAATCAAAAACTAGATAGAAAAAACACTGGATGTGCACAGCCCTATCCCTAGTGGAATCCTAATTACCATTAGACAGGCAGGCCAGGTAGAAGGAAGGAATAGACTCAAGTGGAAACAGTGGCATTCTGAAATAGAGGCTTGCCCTGTAGCTGTTTGAAGTTCTTACTGGAGTGACTCAAGTTTCATTTCCAAAGGACCTGAGTCCTCAGTGACCGTGTCGTGTTAAATATATTCATAATGACAAAGGTGACTAAACACTGGCCTCCTGGGAAGGACATCTTTGAGAAAAAAGAAATGGGAAATTTCCAGAACTCACATTTTTGCTGTCTGGTGGGTTCATTAAGCAAACAGTTATCCTAGGGAAAAGGAGTAACTACCATTTGTAACAGAAACGGAAACCTGAAGTACAGTTGAAAAACCAAATCCCCCCAAGCCTTAATTATCACTGGAGCTGCAGATCCTGAACAATGCCACAGATTCCTGCTCTGTGCTCAGAGGCCTTCCCCTGCCCTTTGGTCAGGAAAGGGAGTCACATGGACCAGAGCCAAAGGTAAAAATGGCTAATTGGTTGTTATTTGAATAATTTTGGACTCACAGGCCTGGACGCTAACTTGACCTTGCAGCTTCTCCATAAATAGTAAAAAAGGTTAAAAAAAAAGAAGAAGAAGAAGAAGAAGAAAAAAGAAAAAGAAAAAAGGTAATATTGTTCTAGACCACAGCATTGGCTCCCTCAGAAGGTTTGTAACAGAAGTTTAGTGTTTTAGAGCAGTCAGTCTCAGAGACAATCTTGAGGCCGGTGGCACATGGCCGCAGGTGAGCAGCCATGGGTGACAGTATGGGGAGAAGGACAGGTGGCTGGAGGTGGAAACATCTGATGTACTGAAGGACCATGAGTTAGAGAAGAGGAAAAAACTGGAGAGTTCATTCTCACCATCAGAAGGCATGGACTGGAGAGCTGGAGATGAGATATTGCCGAAGTAAATCTTTGCAGAACTCTTAGGAGGCAAGAGGATCTGAGTTCTTTTCTAAAATGTGAACAGAATTTGTGCTTTAAAGGGAGCTATAGCACCAAGTTAACACTGGTAGCCTGCTTGCTACTTCTAGGCTGGAACTCAGAAGCCAAAAACACTTGGATGCAGTCCCTGAAACAACCCAAAACAATGGCTTCCTCTCAGTTTGCTTTTACTGGTCAACATTCTTTACTTGTTTGAGCGTCAACTTTCTTCCCTAAGGGATCTGAGCCCTGCCATTGCCTGTCTCATATCACTATGGTCAGTTACTGCACACCACTGCATGGGTTAGGTTAGAAAGCTGATTGACTACCTAGAGATTCCCACTTCTCCTGTGGCTCTGCAGTAGCTGTTTCTAGTTTCTCCCTGTTTCTAGTCCCAATTCATCATCAAAGTCCACACGTGAACTTTGTCCTTAGGTTTGGCAAGAAATGTCAGAGTCTGAGTTTAATTTTCCAATCCAGTGGTTATTCAGTGTACCCCTTAGGATCCTTTTCATTGGATCCTAAG
The DNA here is from genome assembly GCA_019843815.1 of Montemys delectorum. Taxonomy (NCBI): domain Eukaryota; kingdom Metazoa; phylum Chordata; class Mammalia; order Rodentia; family Muridae; genus Montemys; species Montemys delectorum. The sequence goes on along the minus strand of JADRCD010202084.1, from coordinate 21,355 downwards.
TTTTAGGATTGTTTTCCTTCTAGGAAGATAAAGAGGATCTGTATAGAAGTCTGCCCATCCTTACTCATCCTCCAAAGCCTCCTCTAAGGGGACAGAACCTACAACAGCAGGCCTAGTGATGGCAACATCCTTACATCAAAGAAGAGCCTTCTGAAAAACCAGTCTTAACTTTTCTTCTTTTTTTTCTACTCTTACTTTTGTTGTGGTTGTTGTCTTTGTTTTGTAGACTGGATCTCACCCTATAGCTTACTATGCAATCCAGATAGCCTTGAACTCACTGCAGTCCTCCTGCCTTGGCCCCTGGGGTCAAGAATACAGGCACAAACCATCATACTTGGACATTTTCTTCTTGAATCAGGAAACCACACAGGGAAATTCCCATAAGGCCATTTATGTGTGCTAAGAGCTTAACTCCTACAACTCCCCATCTGGAAGTGAGTGCTGAATCACACCAGCTTCCCCCACCCCTACCCTTAGTGGGAATCCTTTCCAGTAAATTGTGAAGCCAAGAGAGTCAGGCCTCATGTTCTCCTTCACGGAGGAATATTCAGCTACAAGATTATAATCCCTTTTGACATTTTTGGATGTTTCGATCTTTATTCCATCTGGAAGTTCAAGGTAGTCACCCAGTTTTATTCTGTTTTCAAGGACTAGCCAGTTATCTTCACTGACACATTTATTTCCATTGCCTTATTACATAATCCAGTCATGATCCATTTCTGGATCCATCATGTTCCATGATCCATCACTGCTCCATCACTGATCCATTTCTGTTCCAACTACAGACCATGAGCAATAAACAATGGACCTCAACTGACCCACAGTCTCTTTCCTGATGCTTTTTGAGACTAGAACCTTTCTGGTTGTTTTATAGATTGTTTTTTATTCATCCAGACAAGTGGTTTTTGCTGTTCTTGTTGTCGTTTTTGTTTTTGTTTTGAAAAGTATCAAAAGAATTCTGTTTGTGTTTTTGTTGTTGTATTAGACTGGGATAAACACTTTTTTGCTTAGTTAGTTTCAGAGAAAATTGACATGTCAACAATGGATATATTGCAAGCTAAGAACATAACATGCTTTTGTTAATCTTTAACATGATTTCATTAATCTTTAATTTCTCATTCCTACTTTACGTGTGTGGGGTTTTGGTCTGTAAATATGTCTGTGTACCACTTGCTTGCCTAGTACTCAGGGGGGCCAGAAGAGGGTGTTGAATCCCTTGCCCTAGAGATGTAGACAATTGAGAGAGGCCTGTTCCTCTGGAAGAGTTGCCAGTGCTCTGAACTGCTGAGCATCTTTCCAGCTCCTCTGGCTCTCCTTATTTATGGAGTATTGATTGATAGGCACAGACTCTTAGTGATAAGAAGGAGTTTCTCATCCAGACACATTTTTGGTATTAATCCTGCTTTGACAAAAAAGTTCAAAAAAGTGTAATAACTTCAATTTGGTTCACTTAGGCCTCTTGACAGCTAGCATAAATCTTTGGGTATATTTCAGAGTACTGTTCTGTGATCATTAATACTTAAAATCCTATGTCAGGGATTATTTTGAATTGACAATTTGGAAGTGAAGCGTTGGGGGGAAAATGCTCAGGAATCATCAGTGAGTGAAGTCTGTTTATCAGAAAGTCATTTGTTTACAAACAGTGACTTCATCTATTTTAAAACAGTGATGTCATCTGTTTAAAAACAGTGCCTTTATTCTTAAGCAGAGAGAGAGAGAGGAGTGATGGCTGTGATGTTCCCTTGGTTCCATATTCCCAGTATATCGGAAAACTGCATGCATGAAAACACTGACTGCAGGTCCTAAGCATATTGTAATGTTGACAAGACAACAAACAAGAGTGGTACATGTCAAGTTATTTGTCAAACCCAATGAGGAGATCCCTAAGCTTTCCTTTTTCATTGTTCCCCTAACACTATGCCTGATAACTTGATATAGCCGATGCCTGCATAGTTATTGAAGGAATAAGTGGAGTTGTCAAGATGAATTTATAAGCTGTGTGTCTCTGTGTGTGTCTGTGTGTTTCTGTGTGTATCAGTGTGTGTCATCAAGTAGTCCAGGCTGGCTTGCCAGCTAGAATAACCAGCACTGGGATTACAGGGGCTTGCCTCCATGCCTGGCCTCTTAGGAGATAATGGGGATTGGAACTTAGGTTCTCATGCTTGTGCATCAACTCCTTTTCTGACTGAGCCCTGAAAATACTTGTTTTGCTTTCTTTCATTTAGAAATTAAACTCATGTCCTTATGAAAATTAGGCACAATTTGTGCCTCTGAGCCATACCCCCTAAATCCCTTCCAATTTAAAAAGCAATATTGCCACAGTTGTGGATGTGGGGAGTTTATGATTAAGACTGATGTTATGTCAGAAAGAGAATATAGAGAATGGGAGATCCCTATACAGGTAATCAAAGAAGGAGAGTTTATGGCAGGCATTAAGAGCTAGACTAGAAAGCTAAGGGAAGGGAGACCAGAGAACGTCAAATGCAGCCAAGATAGCTGCAGCCAGAGACTGAGCTTTTAAGTCACCTCACAGATAAATGGCCTGGGCAATCTGGACTCATTTCAGTGTCCCAGGATGCAGTTGGCATAATGGAGAATGAGGAGCCAAAAAGGCAGACTTGAGCTCCAGGGAACTATTGTACCTAACTGAGAAGTATTAAGCAACTAGGAGTCACAAGGAACAGAGAAGCCAGGAACAGAGTCAAAAGCCATTTCAGAAATAGAATTAATGGGAACAAATGGCTTTATAGCCCTGAGCCATGAGTTCTAGAGGTATTAGTTAAAGTAAAGAAAAAGGTATAAACAAAAGAGATTCAAACAATAAAAAGTCCTGTATTCAAAGATCATGAAAGTTAAGATTGTAGAGTGATCACTTCTGTGGATCCTCAGAAAAGCTGACAATTTAAGATGCATTATAATTATTAGCCATGGAAACTTGGTAAGAATGTCAATTTTTAGGACTGCCCTAATGTGAAACAACACTGAGAAATGATTACCGCAGGATCACACATAGCTTTAGGCATAGCTGATACTTAGAATTTAGGGCTTTTAAGCTCTGGATGAATCAGATATCCAGAGAAACAAAACCAACAGGATTTGTACCCCTCTGTACCCATAGATTCAACCAGCTGACCATGGAAAATATTTGAAAATGAATCATATATATATATATATATATATATACTATTCAGACCTTGTTTTGTTATGTTGTAAACAGTATAATATAACCATTTATACTGTTAGATAGTATAAGTATCTGAGATGATTTAAAGTATACACGAAGATGTATATAAAAGTCTGGAGAGATAGCTCAGTGAGTAAAGGCACCAAACCTCATGATCTGAGTTCAATCCCAGGACTTAAATGCTAGAAAGAGAGCTACTGACTACTCCAGGTTATCCTCTGACTTTTACATTTGTGCTAGGACACAACATATTCAAAGAAATAAAATGAAGAAATAAAATTAAATTAATAAAATTAAAAGAAAACTATTTAAAGAAGATGTAAGTTATATGCAAGTGCTGTGTCATTTTATATAAGAAACTTTGGATTCATGGAGGGTCCTGGAGCTAATCCTTCATTAATCCTTCACCAAAGGATGACTGTATACAAAAATGTAAAATTTATTGCAGGGATTTGCTCTTGTGGTTTTCTGAGGCTGAGAAGCCTCATGATATACCACCTGCTTAGTTAGAGAACGCAGAGAGCCAGTCAAGCAATTTCAGTCTGAGTCTGAAGGCACAGAACTGTGTCCTGGGCTAACAAAATGAATATCTCAGCTCAAACCCAGAAAGCAAATCCAAGCTCTTTCTAAACTCTTGGTATTCTATCCTGGCCCTCGGGGGATGGGATAATACCTGCCCACATGGCTGAACATGACCTTCTCTTCTCATCTCTGATTCAAAACCTGATCTCATCCAGAAACACCCCAAAATACACCCTCGAGAGCAGGTGCTGCATGAGCAGTTGGGTATTCCTTAGCTTAGCCAGGTCCATACATGAATTCAGCTATCACTCTTCTCTCTCCTGGTATAAAACTCAGGTCTTCAATTCTGCGTTTATGGTTCAAGCGCCCCTCTCAAAATGTAATTATTTATGATACCAAGACAAAAGAATTTTCAATGATAAATTCTTTCAAACACAGGAGGGGAAATAGCCAAGTGAATATATGAATTCTGTTCAAATCCTTAGTGGACTGACTTGTCACATCCTCACGCTTCTCTCTCTCTTCCTTTTCATTTCCTTCCTTTACTTTCCAATCTGCCTCTCTGTGGTAGCCTGAATGAGAAATGTGTCCCTAGGCTTATGTGTTGGAATAGTCGGATCCACTGTCGGTAGTACTGTTCGGATTATGGAACTTTCCTGATGTGGAACCCTTGCAGGAGGAAGCAGTCACTGGGGTAAGGGTCAGAGCCCTTCCCCATTGACTTCTTCCACTACTCTCTCTCTCTCTCTCTCTCTCTCTCTCTCTCTCTCTCTCTCTCTCTCTCTCTCTTTCTCTCTCTCTCTCTCTCTCTTCTTTCTTTCTCCTTTCTTTTTTTTCCTGTGTTTCAATTTTTGTCTTTTGTTTTGTTTTGTTTTTGAGACAAGATCTCACTAGTCTCACTATGTAGCTCTGTCTGTGGTCATTCTGTTTATCAAAGCCATAGAGAAGTAGCTAGTACATCTTTCATTCCCTCCCTCTGTCCCTCCATCCCTCCCTTCCTTCTTTCCATCTTTCTTTTCACACACACACACACACACACACACACACACACACACACACCCAGCAATCATTAATGGAGAGCTAACAATGTATCAGATCACTCTTGACTCCCTGGGGTTAGAAAAACCTAAGGTTTCCTAGCAATGAGAATGGGGGATCCAACTTGGTTGGAGCCTTGTAGAGAAAAGCAAATGTTGAAAGGCATGTGAGTTCTGAAGGGCCAGGGCTGAGACATCAGGATGAAAAGGATTAATGACTTTCCCAGTCCAGATAGCATGGCTGGGTCGAGGAGGGGGGAGCAAGGGCATGTGCCTCCTCATGAGATGAGGTCAGAGCAACAAGGAGGATAACAGCACAATAGAGGGCTGTGTGACCAAGATAGGCCACCACCCCTCCACATGGATCTAGCACATGGGGTCTGTGAACTTAAGAGTCAAGTAACAACCTTTTGGCAGGCTGAAGTAAATGCGGCCTTTAGATGGCATATTATCTGAAATTGGCTAGAAAAGCTATCCTACTTAGAAAGAAAAGAAGCGATCTCTCCTGTGGTGATGGAAAGATCTGGAGCCTTGGACAAAGCTGTGCAGAGGGAGAGGAAGATATTTTCCCCGAATATTTTAACTGTTTTTGGAGTCTCTCTCCTCCTCTCCCTCCCTCAAATTATAGTCTTTTTCAATCCCGTTCATTTTCCTTCAAAGCTCATAATTTTATTTTTATTTTTGACCGAATAAAATTCTATTTTGTGTATGTACCACCTGGCCTTCATTCATTCATCTGTGGATAGACCGCTAGTCTGGTCCCATTTGGTGGCTGCTGTGAATAAAGCAGTGATATACATGGATGTTGTCTTAGGGTTGTTTGGTACACACCCAAAGATAGCGTAACTAGGTTATGCAACAGTTCCCCTTACTTCTCTTTTAAGTGTATGACTGTGTGCCTGCATGCACATCTATGCCCCGACTGCATGCCTGGAGCCAGTTGAGGCCACAAGAGGGCATTAGATCCCCTTAAACTGGAGCGACCAATGGTTGTGAGCTGCCATGTGGGTGCTGAGGACCAAACCTGGATCCTCTGTGAGAGCAGCAAGGATACTTAACCACTGAGTCAGCTTTCCATCCCCTCACATAATAGTTCTATTTTAAGTTTTTTAAAAGAAACCTCTGCACAGAGGATGCACCTAGTCCTGTACCCCAGGGAAGGGGGATATTGGGGGGGCTGAGGTGGGGACTACATGAGGGTAGTGTATGGATGGATGGGGGAGCACCCTCTCTGAAGCAAAGGGGAGGGAGGATAGGGTGAAAAACTCTGTGAGGGGGACTGCGAAGGGGGCCAACACTTGGAATATAAATAAATAATTTAATAATAATAATAATAATAATAATAATAATAATAATAAACTCCATACTAATTTTGTAATGGTTGTACCAGCATTCAGCTTCCACCAGCAGCCTATAAGGATTCCTCTTTTCCCATTTCCTTGCTGGTGTTTGTCGTGATTTTTTTTTTTTTTTTTTTTTTTTTTTTTTGATCATAGGCATTCTGGTTGGAATGAGGTAGAATCTCAGAGCAGTTTTAATTTGGATTTCCCTGATGTCTAAGGGTATTGACACTTTAAAAAAACTATAGGACATTTGTGTTTACTCTTTCAACAATTGTTCAACTCAGCAACTTAATTTTTTAATTCAGTTGTTTGGCTTTTTTGTTCAGCTCTTTGAGGTCTTTGTACATCCTATCAATCCTCTGTCTGACATGTAGCTGACAAAGGTCCTTCCCTGCTCCGAGATCCTATATACTGTCGTTGTACTCGATTGCCTGTTTCCTTTGCTGTACAGAGCCTTTTATTTTTATGAGGTCCTATTTAGTGATTGTTAACTCCATTGCATGAGCTACTGGAGTCCCTACTCAGTATCTTGAAGTGTTTCCTCTACTTTTTCCTTTAGCAGTTTCAGAGTTTTGAGTCTGTGTTAAGTTCTTTGGTGTATTTGAAGTAGATTTTTGTGCTAGGTGAGAGATGAGAATCTAGTTCCATTTTTTTACAGGTGGATATTCGATTTTCTCAACATAATTTCTTTAAGAGGCTGTCTTTGATCCAATTATTTTGGGGGGATACTAAATTATTTGTTGTGTCTTAGAAAATGTGGCATGGTGTAGCAGAAGGGAGCACCTCCACAGGTGGCCAAGGTGTTCACCTGAGGAATCACCACCATGTGACAGGCCTGGGGCAAAAGGAAGTTTATTGGAGGAAGGGAACCAGGGAGAAGAGCAGGGACCTGGAAAGGGGTAGAGGCAGAGAAAGGGGACAGAAAAGGACAGAAGAGAGAGGAGAGAGGAAGAGAGGGAGAGTCCAGCAGGGAGCACGTGGGGAAGAGAGAGATATTAAGAGATGGGGAGAGAGAGAGGGAGTGAGGGAGAGGGAGAGGGAGGGGATTGCATTGATCTGTAGATTGCTTGAAGTGAAAGTCATTTTCATAATATTGATTTTTCAAATCTGTGGTTATGTAAAACTCAATATTTTTCCCCTTTGTGTTTGTTTGTTTGTTTGATTTTGAGAAAGGAACCCATAGTGTAGCCTTGCCTGCCTGCTTTTCTTCCTAAGTGCTGGGATTAGCCCCTCCACACTAGGCTAAAACCAGATATTCTTAACCACTTAGAGTCCTCTCTTCAAAGGCTCTTCTTAATAATTCAATGATACCACGTTTTACTAAAATGCTGGTTAGTTAATTTGACTAAGTGCCCAATTATGATACAATCAGATTTACAGAATAGATTGGAGTGTGTTTTTTTTTTCTTCAAGGATTTTTTACTTTAAAAGTTATCCTTTATTTTCATGGTTTTTGCTGTTTGTTTTATCCAGTGTGACTGCTTCATGAGCAAAGGAACAAAAACTTCAGATTACAAAAATGGTTAGAGTAATAGCTTCATCTCATCAGGACAGTGTCTCTCTTTATAAAGCATGCTTATTCAGGAATCCCTGTCCTTGCTTTTCTCAGCAGTGACAGGAGAGAGGGTTGTGCTCCGAGGGACTGGGGATCCAGCTTCTAATCCAGGAGCTGAGTTCCTTGTCCTGTGTTCACCTTAGTCCACTCGCTCTGCTTTGGGCTGCTGTTGCTTAATGCTTAAAAAGGAGGATAGATGGGATGACTGGCAGTCTTCTGGGGCACCAGTGGCCTGTGTCTCCTTGTAATTTTAGAAGAGGAAATAGTTCTGAGAATATAATTTTACATCAGTGTCTACTGTGAGACTAGCACTGCTGGTATGCAAAATGGCAGAGTGATTGAGAGATGGGGAGAGAGAAACTGAATTCATGTACCAGGGCTAGCTAGTTACTAAGTTCTTTCCAACTGGGAATTGTGATCTCATAGTTCTTTGAAATGTTTCAAAAGGGCTCATTTGGTTATTTTGTTTTTGTTTTTATTTTTGTCATTTTTGGTTCTCACAGGAATAGCACAAAAAAAGGAGGGGGGAGAGTTTCTTATTTATTATTTTTTCCAGGCTCTACAAATGGAGGAACTAAAGAGCAAATGTGCAGTCTTGGCTCACCCTGCTAGCTGGGACAGAAGAGCTCTCTGACCCTTGCTGCCTCTCCTCAGTGCTGCAGGGTTCCCAAGCTCAATAAATATTAACTGCTAAAGAAGACAGCCTGACACAGAGCTGCATTTTATCACAGTCTGACAGATGAATAGTCCTTGCTGATAAATTCCTTTTCTGCAAAGTCCAAAGTGTTTGGTTGAGCAGTTTGGGGTCATTTGTAAAGTCAAAATAGGTTAGAGGACACGGTGTTTACAAGTTCTCTCAAATCCAAAGTCAGAAATGCTGGAGAGAATATTTTTGCTTTTTCTTTTAAATGTACAAAGGTATAATAACTAATATAGTAAATTCTCTTTGACCTAAAATGTTCCTCCTAAAACTCTTGAACTTCTTGGTCATATTGATGATGGTTTATAGCTGCTTATGTAAATATATATACACATGTGAAGTGTAATTCATATGCTTATGGAAAAGACTACTGAGCATGCATTACTAGTTACTTATTTAAAATGCATAATTTTATGTACCACGGACCAGGGTTTCTTGCAGGGACCCCTTATTCCTCGGGGTGATGAGTTCTGACCAGGTGTGCAAGGGATTCGGTGGTGACAGACAGACACGACACAAGAAGTGTAGCATCTCAATGTATTTCTTAAAAATGGCATGAGGCTTTTACAATCATTACAAAAGAGAAGTGAAAAATCTGGCAGCTCAGCAGTTGAGGTACATCTGAGGCCATCTAAAATACACTGGGTCTAAAACAGCAGCCATCTCCTCTGGACTGATGCAGTACCCCAGGGCTCCGTGCACACTCGGGCCACATGGGCCTGGCTGGAGTCTGGGGGAGGGGGGCTTGGGGAGGGGGGCTGCGGGTGCGCCAGCCAGGAGGACAGAGGCTCAAACCTCGAATCTCCAATGCTGAATCCAGAATGCTGAATGCTGCTCTCTCTCTCTCTCTCTCTCTCTCTCTCTCTCTCTCT